>JBBPMA010000657.1:0-19178 GCA_038090075.1 Xanthoconium purpureum | reverse complement strand
CACGTCCGGGGCCGGAAGCGAGGGGGACGGCGCCGGCGAGGGGGGCGACAGGGTTAGGGGGGACAGGCACGGCCGGCAAAGCCCTCAGGGGACGGGGACAGGGACGGGGACGGGGACGGAGCAGGGGGGCCGGGTCGGAGAGACATACGGTTAGGTCCATTCCCAGTTTGCGCTGACAATCAGGAATCTATATTTGTTGCTTTGAACCCTGTTCAAGATGGTCATCTTAAACATATTGAAAAAGATGATCACTACATTCATGAAGCTTTAGAGTTTAAAGAAGTTGAACTCTTCTATATTGCTTCTGAGCAACAACTTGCAGATATCTTCACGAAGAATCTTGGACAAGATAAGTTCATTTCTGGAAGAAATGCTCTTCGTCTCATTTCTTTACCATCAAAACATGAACAGTGAGGAGGAGTGTTGAAATCACAGTATATTTTAGTATATCTTTGCATTTACTACTACTGAGATTCTAGGCCTATCATATGATCACTCATGTGACTTATCACATGATATTGGCCAATTACACTATTCAGTTTACAATACTGATGACATCATAGATAAGCTTCCATATTGCTATTGGTCACTTATTCATATGACATGGTAACTTACTCATCACACATTCTACATCATTCTATGATGTTCCACACCTATTACTATATGTAGTAGAGACCACATACAGATACAAACAAACCTATATGTATATAAGACTGGCCTCATCACTGGTCTCAACAATGAACACTCTTGTTCTTCCTTTATCACCACCAGCTCCTCAGCTCTTCAGCTCTACCCAAGCTATCAACCTTTTCTTGTCACTACCCACAAGCCTACACTTGGTGAGTCTCCCACCAAGTACTACATTCCTCATACTTGTCTGCACTTGTTGGATATACCAGTGGTACATTCCGATATCATTGACTGGGAACTTTTTTATGGATGCATGCACACAATCATTCTTTCCAAGAGTGATTGGGTGGTTTTCAAATATGCCAAAAGTGTGCCTGGGTAATGACTCTTTGTCCCCCAAACCACAAATTCCCAACCCCTGGAACATAGAAAGTAAGAAGGACATGAGGGGAGAGCATGCTGGATCAATGCTCAAGTATTTCATGCAGGCAGAGGCAATACATTTGCCAAGTTCCAGCCCACATATTTCTGACTGACTGAACATCAAGTTTCATCACTTCTCGAACGCACAGTTTTCACATTTCGGACAACATTTTTATTCAATTAAATTCCCCAAATACGTCGTGATTCTCTGTAGGTATCGAGCTCAATAATGCTCGACGAGACGCGCCACAGCATTAGAGTCTAGTTCCCCTTTGCGAGGATCTATCACTTTCCCAAGCATCTAGATCATACATGCAGGTCAGCGATAACGCACCACCACCATGAAACTTGACATATCACCTCATTGACCCTCAAAAAGTCTCGCACGAGTTCGGGCCCCAGAATGTCCCTGATGTCATCGTCAGCGGCCAAGCACCGCCTCGCCTCGCCAATGTTCAAAGGCAAGCGTCTCGTGATACCCAACGCCTCCCTCTCCTCGACAGTCATCTCCGCAGCCGTCTTGAGCGAATCGCAGTTCTTGACCGTAAGCGGGCGGTCATCTCGGATGCCGAGTATCCCACACGCCAAGACACCCGCAATGGCGAGGTAGGGGTTGGACGTGCCGTCAATCGGCCGAATCTCAAAGTTGCGTGACGAGGGAAAGAAGGGTTTCGTCAGCCGGACGGGGGTCTCGCGGTTCTCGACGCCCCAGCAGAGCCAGGTGCCTCCTGACCATATCCCGTCCAACATTCGGGCGTAGGATGCCGAGAGGGGTAATGTGAGCGCTATCACAGATGGGAGGTAGTGCATGAGACCAGCAAGGAACGCGGATTCGACAGACGTTAGGATCTCCGAGGCGAAGGTGCCTGGCCTTTTTCCATGTACAGAGACATGCATGTGAGCGCCGCTTCCACCTATTGACGGTTCTCGATCAGAACATGGGCGGAAACGCAAATTTTTCAATCACTGACAACTGTCAAGAGCTAGCCTGGGGGCAAGCGTGGCTCTTAGACCGTGTTTCCTTGCAATATTGTAGATGGTCTCTCGGGTGTGAACCAGCGCGTCCGCCGCCATGAGTGGAGACATGGGGCCGGTGACTATCTCGTACTGGAAGGAAATGGACTCTTGGTCAGAAACAAGGGAATAGATCAAATAGGTAGATCGCACGAACTTGTCCTGGTGCACCCTCCGCATGGTACATCTGGAGTTCAATACCATCCGCTTCGATGGTATCTGCAATCTCTTCCAGCACGCGAGCTTCGACGGTTCCTGTGGTCAGTGCAGCAGTGGTGGACCACTGATGATCATCTACGAAGACGAGCGGCTCGGTTGACTTGACAAGAACGAACTCGGTCTCAACGCCGACCAAAAACTCGACCCCAAGCTCCTTGGTGGCATATCTGGAGATCCCGGCGTTTCAGAACTCAGTCACCTTTCTAATTTGTGAACGGGCTACAGATTGCTCACCGTATAAGACGTAACAAGGCTGTGCGAGGACAAATGGGTACGTCGACGGACGGTCCAGTGGGGCGTGGAACGGGCACCTGCTCTTGGAAGAATCCAAAGAAGACGGCGTGTCCAGGCGCGTAGGTACAGAGACGAAACGAGGACGTGTCGATGACATAAATGTACTCTCCGACGGCGCTGAAGCCGGGTGCGAGTTGGAGGACGACGATGCCCAAGACTCCTTTGGTCACGGTGACGCCAGGTCGCTCTGATTCGAGAAGCTTGCGGAAGTAGGACACGGGCAGGACACGACAGCGGACCTGATTGTTGAGGTCTACCCATTGAATTCGAACGAACCGAACGTTGCGGGCGTCGAAGACGGACTGGAAGTCTTCATACGATGCCACGTTTTTTAGGTGGGTAGAGGCCATTTCCATGTGGATGATAATGACGGGGTGACGGAAACTCGAGTAGGGGGGACAAGACGGGTCGAAAGGGGCGAATGGCGACACAAGCTAGGTTTATGTAGTAGTGCGGGCGGGATAGCCATCAAGATACCGGCTATGATGATGACGAGAGGCATACAGCTTGCTGAGCTCGGTTTGGCAACTGCAAGAGGAACACGCACGCGACATGTTGACAGAGTCGAGACACGACATGATATAGAAGACCTGATGACAGGGTGCTTTGTTTTGAGTGATGCACCGAACGCATAAATTAGGACATTGGCGCATCAAAAGGTACACTGTTAGTACAATCAATCACTTCATTATCGGCACGCTCTTCCTATCATGTAACGAGTGCGACTACTTTCTGCCCGCCTTCTTGGCAGCTGTCCTCGCTCTGGTAATTTGTTTCTTCCAGCCGAAACACAGGTTGCACTCTGACATGTCGTTTCAGCAAGCGAAGGTTACGGCCCGGTCGGACGATAAGATATCCAAAATTGAGATCTGAAATGCTCACCCGCAGACCCGTGTTTCTTGCATTGATACACGCCGTCTTTGTTGGTGGTCACCGCGGGCGGTTCGATGGGGTCCCGATCCGTAGGGTCGAACTAGTAATGATCGAGGAAAAGGTGTAAGCAAGTATGGGCAGATGTCAAGCGACGAGATTGACCCCATAGAAACCATCGTTCTCCTCCCTTCCATCGTAGCCACACTCGGTGCACTGCGAAGACGAGGATGTGGTCGTCAGCCGATCAGATGTCCCTAGTGTGGGGTAACGATGATGTGACACATACGACTTCTTTCAAATGTTTGCAAAAAACGGCATCGTTAATTTCGACTTCGGCCATGATCGTTCAGTAGGTTAGGTATTCAGTGAGAGTGGATGTGGAGGGGAAGGGAAGATGGACTGAGGGTGGAAATATCAAGGATCTAAATAAAGTGCACCTGGGCAAGCACGTACATAATCAACCAGCCTGGGAAGCGCTTTCGAGGACCACATCATCCTCTCCGTTTCTTACTCTTCACAGTCTAAGTTGTTCATCTGGCTGTTACGCCCAGTGAAGATCGACAACTGCAATCATGCTTGCAACGCCAACCGAGTCCAAGTGGTCCTGCGAAAACGTGATCAAAGTCCCCAGCTGACCCCGTGGGTTTCTACACGTGACATGGACGCGCAACGTGCCAGGATCGGTTACCGAACAACAAAAACGCGCCCTTCAACTATCATCTCTCCATCAGCCACGATAACGTCGCAGTTCGATAAGAAACATGGCAGAACGATTCCCCCCCGAACTTTGGTCCTACGTCTTCGACCTCGCCGCGGACGAAGACACCATCTTTTACCCAGGCCTACAATCCAGCATGGCCCAATCGACCTGGTCCAAGTCGCCCTGGGGCGGCTGGACGGTCCGAACGCCCCAAGATACTATCAGCATCATCCAACGACGGAGCTACGCCACCAAAAAGGTTGTCTCCCTTTCACTTCTCTCTTCGCTGCACGAGGAATGACTCACTCACAGTCTCTTTTTCCCCCCAGTCCATCATCGCAGCCTGCAGGACCTGGCGCAGACTTGGCACCGAGTTCCTCGTCCGCTGTCTTTTCTTCGACGACCCCACCAAACTCCGTCACCTCTGCCACGTCCTCGATCGTGACCCCTCGCTCGGATGGTGGGCCAGACGTCTCCACATCACCCACTTTCTCAACGGACGCGGCCCCAAGATGGATGAGTTTGAGAAGCCGCTCATCGCGATCCTCGAGCGGTGCCCTAACCTCGAGATTTTCATCGTCGATTGGCCCATGACGAGCGCGTTTGGGCCAATCGTGGATACGCTCGGCATGTCATGCCGGAATTTGCGGACGGTGCATTGGCACGTACCGTCCGAGCTGCTCTCCAAGGTGATCTGGGCCTTGGACACGCTCCCAAATCTCGTCGCCGTCCACCTCGAGTTCGCGGCGGCGATCAAGGAACCAGACACCATTACTCTCGGTTCCGCACAGGACGTCAAACTGAAGCTGCGAAACCTCCAGCAGCTCTTCCTGAAAGGTTTCTGTCAAGACTTTCTAGAACAAGCCACTGGATGGTCGCTTCCGCTGTTACGCAGCCTCTCCTTTCACTTTGGCACCAACACCGTCGATATTCCAGACGTCGTTGCTTTCCTCGCGCAGCACGGCACGACGCTTCTCTTCCTAGACTTGAACTGCATACCCATGCTCGACGTCCGCACTATCCTCGACCTTTGTCCTTTCTTGACCACCTTTTGCTTCAATCCCGACTGGAAGATCCCTCCAGTACGAGATCCCGACGCTGACCCCGACCAACCCGAAGACGAAGCCATGCTCCCTATCACACTCACCAACCGTCCACACGACCACATCCAGCACATTGGTCTCCACGGCCTCTTGTACGCTTTCGGGGTGGGATACGCCGCAGCGTACGCTGACGCCGACCCCGTGCGGACGATGATGGTCCAGCGTACAAACGACCGCAACTTCAAGGCGTTGAACAGAGCCTCGTTTCCTAAATTGGAGCGCGTGAGAGTGTTGAGTCCGAGAGTGTTGCAGGACTTGAACGACAACGATGGCCCTGCGGACGAGTGCTTTGAGCGATGGGAGAGGTGGTGGGATATGTGCGCCAAGATGCGCGTGAGATTCGAGGATTGTTCTGGAGGAGAGCTTGGTAATCTCCCACAGGATCCGGATGAGGAAGACTATGACAGCGAGGAGGACGAGCACGGATATGCTACGGACGAGGAGGAGCGCGAGTGGAAGGGGAGCGTCAGCCTGGCAGAGCTGAGAGAGTTGCTGGCGGAATGCAGAAGGATGTCGGAGGAAGGCGAACGAGAACAGTCGACCTTTCCGTTTTTCCTCACTCCGCCACCTTTCTGATATTCACCACATATATTGCTTCAATGATAACATGCTTTTCCCTCTGGCGTCCGTGTTTTGAACGCTCCTCTTTTCACAACGTCTCGAATGATGTTAAATGCCCGGTCTACATAGACTTGGTCGTCCTCGCCGAGCCGCTCTCGACCTATCTGGTTTAACTTCGGCGAAGGCTCGACAAATGTGTAGACGTACCTATGATGGCCCAGTTCCGCGTGCTTGGAATACGCAGCGTATCACACTCGACTTTCCATCCCGCCCACTGGCTCAACTTGGCCAACCAGATCCTATATACCGAATACTGGCTCTGGTGCCCCCCCTCCCCTCCCAGATTCAGATCCCCCATAAACGTGTCGTCGTCATCGATGGTCGTATCCCAGTCCGCAAAGGTGGAGGTGGTAGTCGCGCGCGCGAACCGCTCGTCAAAGGACCAGGCACAGCATGGGATGGAGAGATACCCCGACGCATGCTCGAGGGTTGCAATGAGAGGGAGCCACGGTGTCAGTTCATCTGCGTGGTTGCCAATGAGGAACGCATCGGACTGGAGGTAGGGTACCGCGCTAGATCCGCCCTCCGTCTTGGTTCGGACGTACTGCGTCGGGTCGAGCGCGTGCACGTGTAACGCGGCGCGTGTGCGTTGGGGATAGTGATCCCAGGAGGTACGCCCCCTGAGATCAATGCCATGGCCGTGATAGCCCTCGGAGACGAGAATGTGTGTGAGGAGGCCGTTGCCGCACCTATTCGTGTGTGAATAGCGGAAGCTGGTGATTCGATTCGCGGGACTTGCCCAAGGTCCAAGAAGCCTCCAGGCGGCTGCGGCCAGTGCTTCCAGGGTGCATCCTGCTCCGGTGGATGGTTGTCCGCGTAGGACTGTTTCCAAAGAAGCATGAGATATGTCGCGATCCCGATGTCCTGTCATGCGTCAGCCAGTCGTGGACACCGCGCCGGGCAGTTGGCGTTACCTCGAACACGTGCTTGAGCGGGTCCGTAGATTCCTTCCACTCGAACACCAAATGCTTGTACCGTTCTCGCATGACGAGATACTGATCCTGGTACGTCTCTCTCGGGATCACGCAATCGTGTTTGACCCGCTTCTGGTAGTGAGTCAATGCGCCCCATCCGTATCGATGGAGAGTTTCGAGGAGTGCCAACGCCGTGCGATACAGTCTGGAATTGAGATCCGAGGGTGTGCTGGGCAACACGACCGCTTCTATGCGCAGGATCGGGGGCGTGCAAGGGATGGAGCGAAAGGCGAGGTGTCGGACGGGAGGATGATAGTAGGGCAGAGACGCACCGGGCGGGAGGAGAGGGGTGAACACGAGCGTGCACGGGATGCCGCCATTGGTAGACGCATACAGCGTGCACTGTTGCTCTAGGGCAGCATCGCGAGCTGGTCGGCGAGGGAGGAGCTTGCGATGGATGGTGTAGATGGCCCGATGCAACTGGAGACCGCCATCTGTGTCATTCGTGTAGACTGTCTCGCTGACGGTCTCTGACCGAAGAATAAGCGTTGAATTGTACTCTGGGTGGTGGACGAGCTGTTCGACGGCGCGTTCAAACTAGAGCGAGGTCATGAATGGCGACAACGTCTGAACGGCGGGCTTACAAGGTCCATCGGGAAGTCTGCTGGACAGCTGACAATGGGCAGCCATTGCTCGTCGTCAGACGAGGAAATCAAAGGCGAGATGGTGTGGGTGTCGACGTCGCAAGGCGAGGGGGTAAATCGAGGTCGGTTACTCATTGCACAAGACTTGGTAGACCCGCTCGCGTACAAGATATATTACAAGGCATGCCCGAGCCCGTCGTTACAATTGTACAAGGTCAACAAACACCACACGCCCATTGACAAAATGAGATGAACATCAACAAAAAGAGAGCGTCTGGTGGGGCAACAAAAACTATCGTAGAGAGAAAGCGATGCCCAAAAATGAACACGAGTCCTAGCCTTCAGAGATCCATCGTGGTGCATCCAACGTTGATGAGACCGTTCTGCACAAAAGGACGTCGCACGTTGCGAGAATGCGCCAGAGAAATAGGCTTACAAAGTGCGTGTTGTTGCAACAGACGGGGTTCGATCCACAGTTCACGGTAGAGCCAGCTCCAGTGAGTGAAGTGCACGCCAGGCCGACTTGGCCGTTGTTCAGCAGCGGGAGCCCGCCCAGCAGAGACGAGAGAATGGAGACCGCCGGAGAGCCAGCCTGGGCGGTAATGGGGTGAGATCAAGGGCGGACACGGACATACACGACGCACCGGCTGGACGCTCTGACAGCACTGGGCCGTCCCCGTGTTGCACAGCTGGGGGTTGCGGCTGGCGAGGGGCCCGCTGTAGGCGAGGGCGACAAAGGGGAGGACGGCGAGGGCGTGGTGGACGAGCATGGCGGCGAGCGGGCGTGGCGAAAGGAGCGTATGGGTTCAAAGGATGGAGGGAGGAGGGAAGAAACAAGTTTTGGGGGGGGGATTTGACGAGGGGGCGACTTTATATGGCTCACCTGTATTCCAATCACACAATTTAGCGCCCGTGCACATCAGCCAGCGCTTGCAATGGCATCCTGCAGCTTGTCGACTTGAAAAATGCCAAAAGTAGTGCGCCATTTCAATTGCTGTAGCGGAGCTTATGTGAAATCGGGGCCGATAGGAACTTGCACAGGAACTCGCACAGGATCATAAGAGCCATGTCCCACATCCCGCGCTCAATGTTTAGCTCAGAGCCGCAGCACAGGCGGTCTTCATCCTCGAGATCGCAGCCGATCTCAAAGAAAGCGGGCAAGCTGCACCACTGCTTTGAAATACCGGAAATCTTGTTCCATATCTTCGAGCACGTCTTCATCTCAGCCCGGGGTCGCGGTAATCTCTTCCAGCTCGCGCTGACCTGCAAGCTATTCAGTGGTCCCGCGCTCGACGTGCTATGGCGTATACAAACATCCCTCCTCCCCCTGCTCATGACCTTTCCTCGCGAATTGGTCAATTTTGCTCCAAGCGAGCAGATGGCCGTCGCAACCCTCGTACGTGCCCCGTTACGTACCCGCCTGACAGCGCGCACTGATCACCGTCGATAGACGCTCCAAAAAACACCCCTGGTCACCCACTGGCGGAGGCCTTTGCAGTACACGAAGCGCATCCACACGATCATGCCAGAGCCTGGCCTCAAAGGCTTCGGAGGCTTCGCGGTCCACAAGAGCGTCTTGCAAACGCTCGTTCAATCCTGCCCGTCCAGGCCCCTATTTCCAAACCTCCAGGAACTTTGTTATCCAACCATTTGCAACATCGCCATCGTGGACGAAGCAACTTACATCAAAAATTTGTTCCCGCTGTGCGCCCAGAACACGTTGCAGACTCTGAGTTTCCAGTTCCCTAACGGTCGCAATGCCAAGGACACGCGTGCCTTTCTGTCCCAGTTTCGAAGCCACTTTAGTTCTCTCCAGTCCCTTCGGGTATTCATGGGTGAGCTCGGATATCTTTGTCCCCAAGGCAACGAACTGAAAGGTGATACCAGGCACAATCCCAGTAGAGATCACCGAGTTCTTGTCCGTGTTTGCCTCCTTCCAGAACCTCAAATGCCTCGTTCTGTGCCTTGGACCGGGATTCACCTTCACAGTGAAACGCAAGGGATTGTCTCTTCCCGACGACGCGTTCTCGAGCCTTCGCTCGCTCGGCGTCCATTCCTTCTCCACACCATTCGTTTTACAACTCCTAAAAGCCATTCACACGTCCCACCTCCAGTTCGTCAACTTTCATCTCGCTTCCAAGGTCGGCCCAGACCAACTCAGCGAGCTTCTGGGATCCGTGACGTCATTGTCCGGCCCGCGGCAGTCTCTTCGCGCCATATCATTGACCGCGAGCGGCTATACATCACCTCTCCAATCAATCGGCGATCTGCTGACCCTTCAGCGTCTCCGCCACCTCACGTTACTAAACACGGGACTCATTCTCGATGATCGCAAGCTCGACGAAATGGTCAAGGCGTGGCCAATCCTCCAGCGTTTGTCCATCACCAACGACGTCCCCCCTTCGACGACCGTCCATGCCACGCTCAAATCCTTGACGTCGTTGTCGCAGTACTGTCCCTACCTCGAAACCCTCGAGCTTCGACTGAACGCCCGGGAAGTTCCCCCGCGTCCAGACTCCGTTACGCTTCCGCGCAGAGGCCAAGGAACGAAACCCCTCCTCCTCCAGATCGATCTCCGTTCCGACATCCGTGACTCAGCTGGCGTCACGTCGTTCCTCTTGGACACCTTTCCCGGGCTCAAGGTGCAGCTCTTGGGTGCAAATCACCAGATGCGCGATCTCCAGGAGACGTCACCGTGGAACAGAGTGGCGGAGATGGTGGATGAGAGGTTGGGCCGGCCGCCTCCAAAACCGCCCTCGCCCAAGGGCCCGCGGATCATGTGTACGTCTCTATCGTAATATGGTGCCGCCACGTTGACTCAGCTTTGTTCACTAGTCATGACTTGAAGCATTGAATTTATCCCAACAATCAAACGAACGCCGAAAAATAAAGTCTTCTTATTTGCGTCGATGGTCTTGTCTGCTTGTGACGAATGAACTGGTTGCTCAACATAACCGTGTAGGCTGTAGGTGGAAAGGTTGATCCGTCACTTCTTGTTGTAGATGTATACTAGCACTATGTCAGAATTGTGGACGCTTCTTTCAATCCTCTTTTGCGATCGTATGCCATTACGCCCAAGGTGTGCCACCCCGTTTCGTGTGGGTCTCTTTCTCTCGCGTCTGTGAAGACCTTGCAACTGTCACTGTCGCCGCTATAGACGTTCTTTTGGACCCGGTGACTCGGATTCAGCTCGTGAAAGCGTTCTTTCAACCTTTCTTTCAAGCTACACGGGGAGCGGGTGCTGCTTCAAGCTGTTAGCGACGCTTCAAACACGTCACGGTCCACACAACACACCTGCCAGCGTGCAGACGTTTCTTGTCTCCTCTCTATATCGACCCCGGAGTTCGACGTCGACAAATGCCATGTATATCATGCAGACGTTGTGTTAATCGATTATAAAGTACATACTTCTGTGCGCACAAAAAGACGCCAAAGTTGTCTCGAGACATCTATGGTTGCATATGTTATGACATGCCACTGAGATCGACTGCCGCGATAGCGCATCAACGCTATCCACATGGGACCTCGCAGGTCGTCGCGCCACCGCAAGAAAGCGAGCTCGGGTCCATCCCGCTTCCAGGCGCGTGCACTGTACCATCGCCCTCCACCGTGTTGCGTGCGATCGAGGTGGAAGCATGTACAGATTAGGTCATAGAGGCGTCCCGGATCGGCCTGCCTCTCGCAACACGAATGATAATCAACAGTTGTGAGGTCCCCTAAGTTACCTCGGTCAAATATTGCAGAGACGGAGCCGTTCCTTCTCGACGGTAGTTTGCAATTTCCGTTGGACGAAAAAGAGACGGCTGGCAATGAGGATCGTATAGACGAAGGTCAGTCCGACTTGGAGGCAAAGATATACGAGCTGGGTGTTGATATTGTAGAGTATGGCACCATTAGATTCGGCGAGGACAACGATGGACATGGCTATGATTCAACCATGAGTTCCGATGCAACGGAAGATTGCAAAGTGAACGGATGCATACTTATCAAGGCTACAAAAAGCGTGGATATGGGTATGACGACATATTTTTGCCGCTCCCAAAAGGCGAAACAGCGGTGAAGCTGTTATACCATTGTTAGGACGAGCAGTAACGAATAGAAGATGAAAGCGTAGAGCGGGCACGAACCAACAAAGCCTGCATGAGCCATTCCATGATGAAATAACTATAGTACACGACTTCAATGACATCATCCGCAAAGGGAGGACCCAGACGTACCACGTCAATGCCATCACATTTATCCAGTAATTCAGCTCGTCGAGGATCAACGCAGTCGGCCCACCGAGTATGTTCCGCAGATCAATTATATCGAGCATTTCCTGCGAACCCAATTGTTGCAAGGAAGAAGGTGATCCAGGTATAGCCAGGAAACACCCCCCGGTGATGAACAACCTGAATACCGCCACGTGGTCTCCGGATCAAAGCGGCCGTCGCTTGGATGGTCAAGAGAAAGAAAGGACCTGATGATCACGTTTGGTTTTGGTGGGTGAACGATAGAACAGGAAGTAGAGACATGAACGCTTACCGTACGACACAGCTGCGAGGAATATCCCATCAAGACGCGATCTCTCGAGCCACAGGTCGGCATCAGAAGTAAACGAAATCATATTGCTGGACGAAAAGATGAGGCAAACCTGGGGACATCTGGCTTATATCCTGAGGAAGACTCGAAAAATGGTGACGTACATACCGTGACGTGTATTTCGCAGACAAGGCCGTGTTTCAAAGTTGAAGAAAGCCATGCACGATATTGCTGCAACCATGAAGATGCCAGCGGCTGGCAAACCTTCCGTGGTACCTGATAAGCTTGAATTTTCTTCTTGAGTAACGAATATGGCGGCCACGTTGGCATCCTGTGAGGCCACCACTCAAGTTTTTTCAAGGAGTTGGGAGCACGCTGAGTCGATTGGATGACCAAATCGATCAACTCTGGCTCGGACATGGACATTTCGTCTGCCGTGAGCGAGAGAGGCCGCATCAACTGACGACCAATAAGCTCGTTTCTCCTGTCAGGTACAATTGATAATGCCAGCGCCGGTTAAACTGGTTTGCATCCTGGACAGGTTTAGCATCAGCAAATGGGTTGCAAATGTGAGACAACGCCGTAACCATAAACGTGCCAGCGGCTGGCAAGCCTTCCATGGCGAACGAAATAATTGTCTTTGCATACCTCTTCATAAACCTGTACAGCATCACCAATCGCGCAGCTCGTGGTGGCCGGGTGGTGACTAGTGACGTTGGCATCCTGTGAAGCCGGGTCTCCAGGTGCAGGTTGGCGGATGCGTGGACGTAATTGAAACTTACCGATTTGACATAGTACACCATGCCTTCAAGAAATGAAAATGAAGAGACCCCCGTCTCAATCACTCGTTCAACGTGGGCAAGCCCGGGCCAGCACAGTAGCCAGTGGCGCCACTGGCGCGTGACTGCGTGACTACCACTGATCCGGTCAGTGGCAAACTTGACCTCACATCTTCCAGACGACCCTCCACGATTCCCCATTTGTGAGTTCGTACTGCCGTGAACACGGGAGAATCAGACGAATCGCACAATCCATTGCCTCAGTTTGCAACTTCGGCCACGTACCATCCCTTCGAGTCCCAGCGACGAGCCGACGACGGCCAATGATCCATCAGCACTCCTACTGCGGGAAGGCCACGTCCGATGCAACGGGCATTTTGGCAGCCTGGATGCGGCACGCTACCTACAAGTTATCGTTAGGAGGCTTCTGTCGCGTCACATCGTGATTGCCGCGGGTCGGAGAAGGGAAAGTGTTATTCGGAGTACGAAGCTGCTTCGTATTTCCTAGAAAGAGTCACCGTATGGACTTGTACGTACAGCTCTGCGCAAGGAGGGACTTTGCCGAGTGCTGCACGGCTGAGGCGTGGTGCGGGTGTGTTTTCCGATAAAAAGCCCCTCCTCCATCCACACTCAACGTTTAGGTCTCCAAAACCTACCCCATACAATAACGATGACAGTCGCACACGATTCATCCAATGGTGTCGACGCCGGTGATCATGCTCTCAAGACGTATTCCTCCCATGCCGATGACTTTGGCACGCTCGCCATCCATGCCGGGTCAGAACCCAGCTCCGAGACCGGTGCGGTCATTCCTCCGTTATCCCTCAGTACGACCTACAAGCAAGACGGGGTCGGGAATCACAAGGTACGTCTTTGGTCGCGTGACTACGGGACTTGCTCATAACGCATGTTGCTAAATTACAGGGTTTCGAGTACTCTCGTGGTGGAAACCCTAACCGCCAAGCGCTGGAGACCACGCTTGCCGCGTTGGAAGCCGGCGGTGCCTATGCAATCGCGTTCTCCTCGGGTATGGCTGCGGTAGCAACGCTCATGCAAACTGCGGGACAGAATGCACACCTTGTCAGCGTAAATGACATCTACGGCGGTACCTTTCGTTATCTGAAGCGGGTCGCTACAGAGACTCAGGGGGTCGAAACGACCTTTGTCGATTTTGAGAAGGATGACCGCACCATCTTGGCAGCTTTTCGGCGAAATACCAAGGTACGCCACTTGCTTGTGCTTCGCGTTGCTGGTCATTCACTTTGTGTCCGTTAGCTTGTCTGGATAGAATCGCCCACGAACCCCACGCTTCGCATAGTGGACATACCGCGGATCGTTTCACTTGCACGTTCACACCCATCCCGTCCCCTCGTGGTTGTCGACAACACGTTCATGTCTCCATTTTACCAATCTCCTCTTCTCCTCGGAGCCGATGTCGTCGTGCACAGTCTCAGCAAGTACGTCAACGGCCATTCAGACGTAATCATGGGTGGTCTGATTCTCCCGGCCCACCACGCCCCGCTCCTTCAGAAGCTGCGTCTCCACCAGAAGTCTTACGGTGCGGTCCCGAGTCCGCATGACTGTTGGATGGTCCAGCGGGGTGCCAAGACGCTCCACTTGCGGATGAAGGCTCATGGGATCAATGCGCTGAGGCTCGCGCAGATGTTGGAGCGCTCACCTTGGGTCGAGAATGTGATATATCCTGGATTGCCGTCGCACCCGCGAAAGGCGATCGTGTATCGCCAATTGTCGCCGCATGCAAGGCGGTTCGTGGACACACTTCCAGACGAATGCGAGGATCAAGGGGGGTTCCCTTGCGGCGGCGTGTTGTCGTTCCGTATACGAGGTGGCGCCGCGGAGGCAAACGCGTTCGTGACCGAGACGCGCCTGTTTGTGCTGGCGGAGTCGCTTGGAGGTGTGGAGAGCCTGGTCGGGTTGCCCGCGCAAATGACGCATGCGAGTCTGTCCGAGGCGGACCGCGCAGCTCTTGGAATTGGGCCAAATTTGATACGGCTGTCTGCCGGGGTGGAGGAGACGGCGGATTTGGTGAAGGATGTGGAACAGGCACTCGAGGCGGCGGTCAGTGGGGTCAAACGGGAGCCCGTCCACGTCCCCTCTTCCTCTGATTCTAGCCCGTCGCCTCTCCCGTCCATCCTGGACAAGTTGCCACCCACAAACAGGACGACACAGCCGTTATCGTGGTGGGAAGTTTTCCTAGTAACGCTCAGCCATTGGTACGCACTCATAATGAGGTGCTTTTGCTGATCGGACTCGAGTCACTCCTAGAACTACTTGTATTACTCTTGTAGAGAACGGTGTATACCTAGTTGTACCTCGTAAATCGATCCCTAACTTATCAGTGTTTTTGACCTTTCAAATCAAGTGAGTCAGGGAGGCTGTCAGCGGTACGGCCGGTCCTACCTTGGCGAATTTCCACTCACTGAACAACCAACCGAGAAGCATCCGCATGCCTATGTGTAATCTCTTAGCAAATATTCGCCAAGGGCATAAAAGCGGGCAACTCGGTTTCCCGAGGCTCGTTCAGCTACATGCAAAAGTGAGTTTCTGTGGACGAGCCTATCGGTGCTCCACGAAAATTGGACAAGCGGCTCAACGAGAAATGTTCGTGCATCGACCAGAAAGTGCTCTTGATCAACGACAAAAAGAACTTCGATACTCGGACCATACATTTTGTACCATAAATCCATGAGATTTGACTACCAAGAAAACAATGTCGCCTTTTCATCATTCTCTTGCTCGTGCCATCTGAACCTAGCTGCTCCTACAGCCATATCGAAGAAGTTACATAACAATTTTTGCGAGACTTGAAACCAGTGCTTGCGGGCTACTCGATTCAGAGCGAGGCCGTAACGGGGACAAGAAGAGTTAACGCACGATGAACATCAGGCCTGATCATCTGTCGGTTCTGCTGCTGCTGGATCGTCTTCGTTGTGGTAGTACTAAATAACCAAATCAACGAACATGCTTATGGATCGACGAATTTGCATACCGTGAAGGTGACACCCTTCCGCACTGGACCCACCCCACGTGTACGCGTACCCCACTTGTCCGGGAGATACCTTGCCACATTTCCCCGCAATACTCTTGATCTGTTCGCTTTCCGCCCCAACAAAAACCAGCTTCCATTGAAGATCTTTCGGGTTGTCCGGGAGGAGGTCGCGTAGTTTCGACAAACCCTTATTCATTGACAACTTCTTACGCTTCTTTGCAATGGCGACTTGGAATGCGATGATCTCGTCCGTTAGAACGAGAGCGCTATCAATGCCAGGGAAGTTTCTGGCATCGTGAATCCAGTAAAACGGAGTTGTCCAAGACGAGAGTTTATCTTGGATTGCTGAAATGACCTTGACCGAGCCAGTTACATCTGATCGTCTTGTCTTGCGCGGTGAGGAAACTGTGGAACCAAGACTCGAAGATGTAACCGGCGGCATGACGAGTTCCTACAGGCGCACTAAGAGCTGTGAAGAACTGCAGTTTGGTCGATTCGTCCTGTTGCCGGAGGCCTTCCGCTAGGAAGTAGCGAAGTGTACGGATCGGCACGATAACAGAAGGTCCCGAACGGCGATCATGATGAGTGTACGGTCGAATGAAATAGCACGATGACAAGGCACCATCAGGAAAGTTGTATTGGTGTCCGTTCTCTAACATCTTCCAGCGTTCTCGAACAGCGAAGCCGACCATGTTCCGGAAGTGCCCCTCAACCTTATCATCAGATTCGGGGTAGAAATGGGTGATTGTTCGAGGGACGCCACCCCACTCTTCCGCGAGCTTGACCATGCGTTCAATGTCATAGCCTGATGCGATACTACTGATCTCGTCAGCTCTCGTCACAACAGTGTGCGGTGTGTCACTTGCGCGAGCTTCTTGACTTCATCTGTGGTCCAAATGTCCATAACGGTAGCGCTGGGCGCCAACTTGCTTACTCTACTGCTTCCAACGCGAGGACTTGGACGAGGTCGCTTGGATAACTTGCATACGCTTCCCGAGTTGCGAGAAAAGGGCGCTCGGCACTGTGATTATATGGCTGGAATCGCAGAGAGCCCACATATCGCCCTGGTATTTGGCTCGCGGGCTGCGCAGTCTCAGAATAAACACTAACACCTTCAGCAGTGAAGAAGACGTAGTGTGGGATTTGAGAGTAGGTTTGGAACACAACAGCCACATTCTTTCCGAGAAGATGCACGAGAAAAACGGTCTTGCCTATAGAAATGAAAGCTCAAGCTCAAGGACACGCCACACATTGTCCAATACTTACCAATCCACGGGCTGACTTGTGACATACACGCCTCTGTGGTACTGAGATCCCTGTAGCACTTCCATCGCAATGCGATACTCGTCCCTCACCAGGATAGGAAGATCCGGTAAAGTTCCTGTGAAACAGCCTTCAAAGGCAGCGTAATAATTGTCAACGTCCAAGCGTTCAATTTCAACATCGCCAGGAAAACTTGGAAAATACTTCTTCAAGAAACGTTCTGAATTACCCCAAGCGTGACGAGAAATTTTGCTCAAGAGCTGGTGATCCTCGTCTTCAGATGGTTCGTAATCCGGGCGTGAGGATGACATGACGGTTGACAGGAATTTGTCACGCGTCACACTGGCAGCTGGCACTGGGCCTGACCAACAAGTACGCCCCTTGTCCGTCCGCGTAACAAAATTGCCAGTCACGTTCCACGCCAAACAGCTCGGTACTACTGTAGATCCGTTAACTTGAATGTGTTTACATACAGATTTGCTCAACTTTCCTATTCTCACTCTCCCTTTGTTGGCTAGCCCTCTCGGTCGCAACGAGAAGGGAAACCCATTGCACGACGGCTTTGATGGCCCATCGCAGCTCACCCCCACGCATCGAAAGGGAACGCCAAACCTGTGTGTGATGGCGTACTCACTTGACCCGTGTTGCCCATCAAGAACAACAAACATCGCTCGCGCACTGCGTACCTGGAGATGACATGGGAAGGACGGGCACGCTCAGGTACGCCTCCCTCGTCTTTGAGATTGCCCGTTCGGTGGTCCCTGGAACGTTGCATTAGCTGGCCAGGGACAGAGAGTACAATCAAGTGGTGCCATGTGCTGATATCCTTGACGGATGAAAACGCGCCCCCGTTGTGAGTTCAGTCCATTTCACAAGCCGGTAGCACTCCAGGGGGCTGGGTAGTGGATCATCCTCCGGAAATTAAAGGTAACGTGCTTCAAACGTTCAGCTAGATATCTAATATCTCCCTCGATCTATGTCCGTGATATCTACAGTCCTCGACTCTTCTCGGAATCGTTACAAACAGACACCCTAAAAAGTCAATGATGCCAGATGGCACCAGTGGGAAATGTGTCCCAGCTACGCAACGAATGCAACGTCAACGAAGTTGCGGACCTGCGCGAAAGTGCGACGCGAACAAGCTAGCGTCCAAATTTGGTCTCAAGCGAAGTACCAAATCCGGTTCAAGCGCCTTTGCTTACTGCATTCGGTATTTTGAAAGGGAGGCCAGTCGAGGGGACGACGTGCAACCAGTATAAAGACCCATTATGCTAGCTGAGTCACCTCATCACCAGTGCACTTTGTAATTGTCTCATTCTCCACGCACTTCAGAACAATAAGCTCATCCCAAAATCGACATGTACGCCGCAAAGTTCACCGTCTTCTACGTCATCGCCGCTCTGGCTGCTTTTGGTTAGTCATCGTGCGCGTCCTCTATATAAACTGTCTAACGGTTGCTTTTAGCCTCCGCATCTCCTGTTCCCGCCGCCGCCACGGAAGCGCGTGCTGTACGTGTCGCAGACATTGATCTCGTCGTTGTGAGTAGTTCTCAGCCTGCCGTGGTCGCGATCCAACTAACGTTGACACGAAGCGCGAGCCCCTCCCAGAGGTAGAGGCAACGGACGTCGAGCGCCGCATCTGCAGGAGATATGATAGCTGCCTCTAAATCAGCCATCTATCTCATACCTGCTATACTCGCTCATATATTTCTCTTCGTTCGACGGTTCAGATTCTTTCGGCGATAACGTCGTTGACTTATTAACCCTTTTGCGTTCGTCCTCCGCTCAGGAGCGACACCCCTTCCTTTTTTTTTTCTGACCCGCGTCTTTCATCAAGAGTTTCGTGATTGTATCATGGCGGATAGATTCTGTATCTTTATCGTTGGCTCATAGGTTTTGTAGCGATATTTAGCGCTTCTGAATAGAAGAGATTGTCTGGAAAATAGGCGACATCTGGGGTGTTATTCAGGTGGTACTTACGCACGAGCATCCTGTGCTCGCAGTGTGGATACCAGTGGATCACTGCTTGGAACACTTCAGATAATGGTTGTCAAGACACCCGAAAGTGCTTGATTTGGACTGTCCTTGTTCTCAGCGCTCGACAATAAGTGACTTGAGGCGATGCAAACCTGTCAAGGGGGGAACTCTCCAACTTGGGCCTCCACTGGCAG
>JBBPMA010000656.1:0-19269 GCA_038090075.1 Xanthoconium purpureum | reverse complement strand
AAGAGGGTAATAGAGAAGGAGATGATGAAAAGATCTTTTTTCCTTTTGTTTCTCTTTTATAACCTCCATTCTCTTCTTCCATCACCCCTTCCTCCTCCATTCTCCTTTATTATCACCATTTATTCTTTCACCTTTTTTCTATTTCCATAATTCCCCATCACTCCCATCACTCCCATCACTCCCTCACCCTCATCTATAGTAGTGGGACTTGTCAATTTGAAGTGCAATTAATGGACAATGGATTATATATGACTTATGATTGATACTAACAATAATGGCTCTAAGATTCTGAAAGTATTGCATGCTATTTGATTTATTAGGTTAAGCACACTACCTTATAGTCAGTGTTATGGTGGGGGACCCAATTGTATACTTTTGATTTACTTTGGTAAATCTTTAATATATATTTGGGTAATCTGTCAGGATCTGGGACAGTCTGGAATGAGCTGGACAGATCTAGCCAGTTAGGAACCTTACTGTGGAAAGCTGGGTCTCTGGCCAGTTTTGGCCAGCAAAAGGCTGGTTTACTGATGTTAACCTGCTCACCTGAAAAGGGAAATCCTGGATCTGGACATGACTCCAACAAGAAGCCTTTGAAAAACTTAAACACATCTTCTCCTTGGCTCTGGTCCTACAAATTCCTGACATCTCTTGCCCCTTCTTCATTATGACTGATGCTTTCCTACTAGCAGCAGGAGCAGTGCTTATGCAAACAGACATGAATTCAGACCTCCACCCCTGCACTTACTTCTCTTGTACCTTCTCCTTCACCCAACATAATTATGACATCTATGATTGTGAACTTCTCACTGTGATCTTAGCCCTGAAGGAATGGCACCAATACCTCCAAGGAACTACATGCCCTGTTATCATAATCATGGACCACAAGAACCTCTCATATGTCAAAGACCTCTGGAAACTTTCCAGACAACAAGCCCAGTGGTCTCTTTTCTTACAGGATTTCAACTTGCAATGGCAAGTCACTCCAGGAACAAAGATGGCCCCTGCAGATGCACTCTCCAGATGAGACCATGTGGACACCACCCAGGACAACCAGGAAATGGCCATATGCCCAGAACCAGTCATTATCCAAGCACTAGATCTTGTGTTGGCACAAAAGATCAAGTCTTCCACCCAATCTGATCCCCTGGTACTTTAAGCCCTCAAAGTTCTAAGACTAGGTTCTCCCTTGTTCCCTTGCTTGTTCAAGAATGACTGGCACATGACCAATGGCCATCTATACTTCAAAGGGCAAATGTATATCCCTCCATATGGATGACAAGCCATCACCTGGTCCATACATGACTTCCCCACCACGGGACATGTGGAATGCTTCAAAACCAAAGCACTTCTGGAACAGGATTTCTGGTGGCTGGAACTATCTTCCTTCATCAATGCCTTCATCTCTGGGTGTGCCACATGTCAACAAAATAAGGTCAATAATCATCCAACTTGTACCCCACTTGCCCCCATCCCATCTTCTACAATCCTACCATTCAAGCAACTCTTGATCAACCTGATCACCTCCCTCCCTCCCTCAGAAGGACATGACTCATTGATGGTCATGGTTGACCATGGTCTTATGAAGGGGGTAATTCTCATCCCTTGTTCAAAAACCATAGATGCAGCTGGAGTTGCCCAACTTTTCCTCCATAATATCTTCAAACAATTCAGACTTCATGATTTCTTGATCTCTGACAGAGGTCCACAATTTGCTTCCACCTTTACCAGTAAACTGGCTTGACTCCTCCACTACAATGTCAAACTCTCCACCACATATCATCCACAAACCAATGGACAGATGGAACAAACCAATCAAGAGGTTGAAACATACCTCTGCATCTTCTGTGCCAATAACCCTTGGAAATGGACAGACTTTCTCCCTATTGCTGAGTTTCATTATAACTCAGTACCCCATAGCTCCACTAAGGTTTCACCTTTCTCCTTGATACTTGGATATGAGCCTAGGGCTTACCCCTTCCTGGGAAAGACCTTTATTCCTGCTTTGGAAAAATGTTTGAAAACCCTGGAGGAAGCTCACAAGGAAGCCCTGGCAGCACATGAAACAGCCTATTGTATCATAAAAGAATATAACTCACAGAACTTTACCCCTTGGAGGGTAGAAAACAAGGTATGGCTGGAGGCAAAGAACCTCCACCTTAATTATCCATCCAGGAAGTTAGCTTCCAAATGACAAGGACCCTTTGAAATCTCTCAAGCCCTTTCTCCTCTCACTTACTGACTCTGCTTACTGGCCACATGGAAAATCCATAATGTCTTCCACACTTCCTTTCTATCCCCTTACAAAGAAACTGAAGCACATGGTCCAAACTTCTCAAAACCTCCTCCCAACCTGATCAGCTCTGAAGAAGAGTATGAGATGGAATGGATTGTTGCACATCGTGGAACCACCAGATGCCACCAGTACCTAACCATGTGGAAGGGGTATCCATCGTCAGAAAACACCTGGGAACATGAATTGAATCTCTGACATGCCTTGGACATTCTTGGAGCTTATAAACAGACCCACCAACTCAACTACTTAATGACAACATGCCCTTCATCCCCCAAAACAACAACCCATCTTCCCCCATCAGATCCACTGACATTTCCTGGATTCTGGGACTCATGATCCACCAACTTAGCTTCCTTCGATGACACCACCTTTCTCTATCACATGCCAGGGAACATTCCTGATTTTGCAAGGAAACCAGGTGTCCCATTCACTATTAGCATAGCAGGACAAGGCATCTTTTCATGAGCACCCCTTGTATATGCAACTCAACAATGTCCCTTTCATCTGGTTTGAAATTGCCCTTGCTCTTTGTATCCTCTTCTTTCTTTGCAACTTCAGTCTTATCATATACATCAATCACTCCTCCCAATGCAGGCATCAATAAGAAATCCACCTTCTCCCTCTCCCATGCCATACCCTATACTCATCTTAATTTACACACCCTTCCATTCTCCCCCTCCAGAGACTCATCCCATTTGCACCCAGTTTCTCACTACCTTCCAAATCTACACACTCTTTACCATTGCCATTGCCTCCCCTGCCATCCTTAGTGAAATTGAAAGACTCCCATCATACAAACACAACACCAACTGCCAGGCCCTTGTCCAACTCCTCCATCACATCTCAATCACTCAGCTCTAGCTGTTCCAAGCCTGCCCCATCAATCTTCCAGAGTCATTGGAAGCACCTCTTCATACTACCCTCTCTTTCCTACCAGGTCCAGTTCTTGAACTCCTCCTCACCAACTCCTTCCACCAATACCTGGAGGAGCTCCCAAGTACTACCCTCTATCCCACCTTCCTACAGGTCTGGCACATCCTCTCCTGCATAGAACAACAACACTACCACAAGTGAACCAGAACCAACCAATAGGATGTCAACTCCCCTGTCCCTGGTCATGCTGCACATCATTGTCTGGAGATCCAATGTGATCTCTATCTTCAATAGGAACATTCTGATGATGTCTGCAATCTTCAAATCTGTGGAAGATGTGACATCCCAGGGCATGTGGTTGATAACTGCCCAGTCGATTTGCTTACCCAACTGGATGCTTGTAGCACTTACAATGGGACATACTCTGACAACAATGACCTCAACATCCTTGTGGATGACAACTAGAGAGTTCAAGTATGTCGAGCCTGGGGCTCAAATATACAAAGGGGGTAATATTACAATACTTTTTCTCTCACATGTTTTTTTCCTCATCCATGCAGTATGCTGCCCTTATTTCTGCCTTACTCTCTAGTATGAGGAGATGGATGATTACTTACTTATCTTTGATTTACAATCATCTCCATTACTACTTCATTTTTAGTGTCATACTCTCTTACAGGACTGTCCTCTCCCCTGACTATTTCTCTTATGATAGTCACATGTTCCCATCCTTTCATCTTATTCTATGATGTTCCTGTTAGGTAATCTGTAGTACTTGAATACCTGCTGTCAGAGTTCTAATCAGATCTTCATCTACTACCACCACCATCCCAGCAAAGCTTACCAGCACCACTTCTCCCAACCCAGGTGGGTACTTTCAGTATTTTTCTCTAGTACATAATCTAGTTCAACAGATTATGAGCCCTGACTGGACACACTAGAGGGCTGTGCCATAATGGCTGTAAAACTCTAGCTGCTGAAAGTCGAACCACCTGGTTACCATAATAACTGATGTAGTCCCATGCGCTGCTTTATGCACAAACAGACATAGCTAGTAAATCCTAGTTACTGCTTTATGCACACATGGGAAGAACACTATGGGGAATCCATACCCCTATGTCATATGGTGGAGATCTCAACCATTGTGCATCTTTATGGCTGCCACCCTACAGGGGAAGACTATGTTCCTGTGTGCTAATGTGCTGCATTTTACAAATACTTTTACAATGTCTTCTTCCAGGAATGCCACTGCCTCCTCCTCCAAGGATGGCCATGTTGTCACACTTTCTGAAGTCCCCCTCTTCAAGGGGACAAATTATCTCACCTGGTGGCCCAAGATGGAGATGTACCTCATCTTCAATGGCTGCATGTGGATTGTCAACATCAAGGAGCCTTCCATCCCCACTGCCTCCACCAACTCTGACAAAGTCGCTGCCTACATTAAATGGCAGGAGAGCAATGGCAAGCTCACTGGCCCAATCCTACAAACCCTCTCAGAGGCTCTCTTCAAGAAGTACAAGCCCAAGACCACTTATGTGGACTTGATTAAGGCCATCCAGAATCACTATGCCCAACCAACCATTGCAACTGTCTTTGCTGACTTCAAGATGATTCTTGAGACCACCCTCCCCAACTTGGGAAATTCTAAACCATCAATCAAGCAGCTTGAGAGCCTGCTCACCAGGATGAAGAATGTGTCCTATCCCATTTCCAACAACATCCAGGCCCTCCTTCTCCTTGCAAAGATTCCTCCATTCCTTGATACTGTCATGCAAATAAATCATTACACAAACAAAGGACTCTGCTAGGAAACCGAAGGCCCCCATCTTCACCAACATCTGTGCTGCCATCAATACAGCATGGACTACTGCTTCCCTGGGAGGTAAAGGAAAACAAAGAGAAGGCCAGCAGGCCAATAAGATCAGTGTGGTCAAGTGCAAGGCACCACAGAACCCCAAGTTCCAGCAGCAGCAGCAATCTGCCCCTGTGCCTTCTGGGCAGCAAGAGGGTGGTAGTAGTGTCCAGAACCAAGGTTCTCAGGAGCAGAGGCCCCACAGCAAGAGGTCTGGTAAGCAGATGAAGAAGAGCAAGCATAGCAACAGCTGCAATTCACCCAGGTGGCTTTCCAGCCACCCATTTATTGTTACGATCCTTTTTCTTATTCATACTTTCTTTCTCATCTGCATTACATGCTGAGTGTATTCTTCCTTCTCTCCTTACCATGAACAGAAGGACAACTACCTACTTACCTTTGACTTCCATGCCTCTCCCATACTTCTTCCTCTTTAATACCTCTCCTCTCCATAGGACTGTTTTCTCCTCTGATTGCTTCTCTTGTAGCAGTCATGTGTTTCTACCCTTCCTTAGAGTTCTACAACATTCATATTAGGTAATCCATAGTACTTAAATACCTGCTCAGCCTGTATTGTTTTCTTATTCTTGTTCTATGCAATTATAGTATCAGTCTTGTGAATTCACACCTCGTCTGGTTGTGACTTAATTCTTTGCTTCCTTGTTCTTCCAACCTAAGACTTCTTTGAGGATGTTGTGTCTCTTCGTGAATACCTCCCTCAGAGTAAGTAAATCCTTGACCTTGGCACAAGTCTGTCAACTCATGTAACACCAACTTCAATACTTAAGAACAACAGCATGCCTTTCATTCCTCAGTGCAATGACTCCTCTGCCCCCATCAGACCAGCTGACATACTCTGGATCTTGGGGCTCACCACGTACCAACTTGCTTTTCTTCAATAACACCAACTTCCATTATTACATGCCAGAGAGCACCCCTGGTTCTGCAAGGAGACTGGATGTCCAATTCACTATTAGCATGACAGGACAAGGTGTCTCTTTGTGAGTACCCCCCTGTACATGCAACTTGACAACATCCCTTTCATTTAGTTTGGAATTGCCCTCGCCCTCTGTATCTTTTTCTTTCTTTGTAACTTCAGTCTTCTCATTTATATAGATAACTCCTCTTGATGCAGGCATCAATGTAGAATTCACCTTCCCCCTCTCCCATGTCATACCCCACACCCACCTCCATTTACACACACCCCCACTCTCCCCCTCTGGAGACTTGCCACATCCACACTCGATTCCTACCACCTCTCAAGTTCTTACACTCTTTACCATTGTCATTACCTCCCCCACCATCCTTAGTGAGATCAAAAGACTCCCATCATACGAACACAACACCAATTGCCAGGTCCTTGTCCAACTCCTCCATCACATTTTGATTGCTCAGCTCCAGCTGTTCCAAGCCTGCCCCATCAATCTTCCAGAGTCACTGGGAGCACCTCTTTGTACTACCCTCTCTTTCCTACCAGGTCCAGTTCTTGAACTCTTCCTCACCAACTTCTTCCACCAATACCTGGAGGAGCTTCCAAGTACTACCCTCTATCCCACTTTCCTACAGGTCTGGCACACCCTCTCCTGTGCAGAACAACAACACTACCTTGACTGAACTAGAAACAGTCAACAGCTTGATGACTCCCCTTCCTCCATTTCCTTAGCCCTTCAGATCTCCTCTCACCCCACTTCTCCTACACCCCTAACGATAGAAAATGATGATGTCATCTGTATCCAGATTGCTGATGGACAATGAATCACTTCCTCCCCTTCTCAAATCCTGGTCCAATCCTCCCACTTCCCGTCTCCCAACACCCAATGCTATATTTGTTCAAATCTCAGTCACTTTGATCTTTCCTGCCCATCATACACTTGCCCTTCCTGCAGAGAACCCACCCCAGGCCATGTGGCACATCATTGTTTGAAGACCCAATGTGATCTCTGTCTTTGATGGGGACATTTGGATGATGTCTGCAACCTTTGGATCTGTGGAAGATGCAACATCCCAGGGCATGTGGTTGATAACTGTCCAATCAACCTGCTTATCCAGCCAGAGACTCATAACACTTATGGAAAAACATACTTGGATGATGATGACCTCAATACCCTCATGGATAACGATTAGGAAGTTTGGATATCTCAAGCCTGGGGCTTGAATATATGAAGGGGGTAATGTTATGATACCTTTTCTCTCTCATACTTTCTTTCTCGTTTGCCTGACCCATTGACTACACTCTCACCTCATTCCTTCCCATGAGGAGATGGATGACTACTTACTTACATTTGATTCTCAATCTTCTCCTATCTTTCTGTCCCTTTAATCTCATACCTCTCTAACAGGACTGTCCACTCCTGTGGTTACTTCTCTCACAGTAGTCATGTGTCCCCATCCTTCCATACGGTACTGTGGTATTCTTATTATATAATCCATAGCACATAAATACCCACTCAGCCTGTATTCTCTTCTTATTCTTGTTCTATGCAATTACAGCATCAGTCTTGTGATTCACAACTTGTCTGGTTGTGACCTTGTCCCTTGTTTTCTTATCCTTCCAATCTGAGACTTCTTTGAGGATGTTGTGTCTCTTCATGAGTACCTTCCTCAGAGTAAGTAAACTCTTGACCTTTCCATTTCTCTATGGCCTTGAGTTTCTTTTCATCCATCTCAATTTTGCCTTGTCCAATGATCATTCCCAGGAATTCCATGCAAAAAGCATTGAAGGTATATTTTAAGAGTTTGATTGATAATTCATGCTCTCTGAGTCATTGAAGTACCTGTCTCATGTGTTTGTGGTGAAGGGTGATGTTGTCCATATAGACTTTTAGCCACTTTTCCTGGATCATGTCTGCAAAGATGTGGTTCATGAATGCTTGGAATGTAGGTGGGGCATTACAGAATCTGAAGAACATGATGGTGGGTTCAAATAGACCTAAGGAAGTGATGAATGCAGCCTTCCATTGGTCCTCTTTTCAGATGTGAATGTTGTTATATCCCCATCATATGTCAAATTTGGTGAACAAGATAGAGTCTTTCATGTCATCAATGAGTTCAGGAATGAGAGGGAGAGGATAGGCATTCCAAATGGTATGAGAGTTCAAGTAGTGATAATCTTGACAAGAACGAAGAGTTCCATCCTTTTTAGGCATGAAGAAGAAGGGAGATGCCTATGGTGACTTTGAAGGCACTATTCTTTCAGTCTGGAGATGTTCTTTGATGAATTCTTTGCAAGTCTCCATTTCTGCCAGGTTCCAAGAGTATACTTTTACAATTCTAGGGGAGAAATCCAGACAAAGTTCAATGGTGTGGTTATAGGGACAATGTGGGAGGAGTTGATCATGCGTTTTCTTCAAGAATACATCTGTGAAATCTCAACACCATTTGGAGATGGGTGGTTCCTTCATTTCAGTGGTTTGTGCAATCTGAGTGGAAATGGTGGTTTTAGGTGGTTGAGATTGATTTCAAAGGGGTCCTCCATTGATGTTACAATGGTCAGCATTGTGTCCCTTTTTGTGACACTTGAAGCAAAGACCTTCTTGAATGCAGTGAGCATGTTTAGGAGAGGTGAGTTTCTTTAAATGCATGAAGTCTACATCCATAGCATCCAGGTCATGGGCTGAGTGTGAAGAGGATGAGGATGAGAGACCATGGTCATGTCCTCCTCGAAGGGCAAGAATGTGCATTTTCTGGATATAAAAGTCTTGGGCTTTTTCAATCCATTCCAGAATCTTGGTTGGGATTTTCTCCCTAGAAAGAATCATGGTGGAGATCTGGGAGTTCAGTCTGGCTGCAAAGCATGCTATGGTTTCCTTAATATCACCCATCTGGGCTTTGGCAGCGAGGATTTGGAACTTCATGATGTAGGTTTGGAAGCCATCATCAATGATTTTTTTGCCATCCCTAGTTTTTGTTTCTTCTTTTCACTGTTTGAGTTTCTATAGCTCATTTCTGGATGTCTTAACTAAGTTGTAGGGATAGAAGGTGGATATGAAGTTTTCCACAAATTTGTCAAGGGTTTTCTCTGTGGCAGGGACAGCAGTGTCAGTCATTTTGTTATACCACATCTCAGAAAATTGGACTCCTTGTTCCTTGCCCATTTTGTTGAGAGTGGTCATGATTTTTTTGTTGTCATCAGTATAGGTGGAGGGGTTAATAGCAAAGTAAGCCTTCATCACTTTCATCCATCAAATGACATCCTCGGATGTTCCTGAAAAGTTGGCAAGGAGTGCCACTTTTAGTTCTATGGTCCTTGTGGTGGTAGACATCGGGCTGGTTGGGGCTGGGGGTGGTAAAGAAGGGGGAGGTGGCATTGCTGGGTTCATTGTGACAGGTGGGATAATGGAGGTTGGGAGAGTGGGTGGTATCAATGGAACATGGGTAGAAGGCATGGTTGTGATGGTCGAGAATGAGGGGAGGTTTGCTAGGGCACCAAATGAACTGGTCGAGGGTATTGAGAACCTTGGGGGAGAGCATTTCCTAGGTGATGGTTGGAGTGCTGGATTGAGAAGGGGTCTTCCTGCCATTACTTTTTTTCCAGTGGACAGGGGTGTGGGTAGTTCAGGGAATTGACTAGGTTCAATAGGGGATAGTCTCTGGGAGATGATTGCTAGATTTAGGGGGTTCTGGATGTCCTGGGGTGTTCTGGTTTCTTCCAGATCTTCAAAGGCTCAAAAAACTCCTTTGGAGCATTAAGGAAAAATCTTGGGTGGGCTGGGGTGGTCCTACTCCTGAATAGAAGGAACAGAAGGAGATTCTTGTTCTTTTGTTATGCGAGTTGACAGACTTGCATCAAGGTCAAGGGTTTACTTACTCTGAGGGAGGTACTTATAAAAAGATACAACATCCTCAAAGAAGTCTTAGGTTGGAAGAACAAGAAGACAAGGGGACAGGATCATAACCAGATGAGTTGTGGATTGCAAGACTGAAGCTGTATTTGTGTAGAACAAGAATAAAGAGGGAGTACAGGCTGATTGGGTATTTAAGTACTACAGTTTACATAAGAAGAACATTGTAGAACCATATGAAAGGATGGGAACATGTGATTACTACAAGAGAAGCAATCAGGGGAGAAGACAGTCCTGTGAAGGAAATGTGAGACTAGAGAGAAAAGAAAAATAGGAGAGGATTTGTTACGCGAGTCGACAGACTTGCGTCGGGATCAAGGGTTTACTTACTCTGAGGGAGGTACTCACGAAGAGACGCTGCGTCCTCAAAGAAGTCTCTTGGAAAGAGAAGACTAGGTCACAACTTAAACAAGCTATGGATCGCAAGACTGACGCTGTAGTTGCGCAGAACAAGAATAAAGAAGAGGTACAGGCTATGTGGGTATTTAAGTACTACTGCTTAGATAAGAGGAAGCTGGTAGAACGTTGTGGAAAGTGGAGACACATGACTATTACGAGAGAAGTAATCAGAGAAGTAGATAGTCCTGTTGACAAGATGACAAGTTAAAGAGGGAGGAGTATTGGAGAGGCGAGGACATCGAAGGTGAGTAGATAATGGGTCTCGTTCTCATGGTAAGGGAAAAGGTCAATGTAGACTCGTTGGACGATGCAGATGAGAAAGAAGGTATGAGAAAGAAAGATAATCATAACAGGATCAAGAGTCAAAAGTAAATAAGTAGTTGTCCATCTCCTCATGATAAGGAATGAGGTGAGAGTGTAATTGGCACATTACATGAAGAAGAAAGAAAGTATGAGAGAGAAAAAGTATTGTAACAATGTCCAGTAGTTGCAACAAAGCAACCTGTGATCCTCTATTATCAGAACCCCATTGATTGCTACAAGCATTGCTAAGCCATCCACTGGTCGAGTGCCACATCTCATTTGTTCCATGAAAGGTCTGGTCAATAGCTGCTTGTTTGGTCCATGTCTATAAGGATTGGCTTTCTGGAAATCATGCTTGGGAATTACGGGTAAAAATGATGATTCAATATGAGGCATGGTGTAGCTTACCTGTTCCAGGATGCTCTACTGCAGGGTGCTACACTGTTATGTGTCATCCTCTTGTTGGACAAGACAAACATATCAGTCATGTCTGGCAATCACATTGCACATCTGTTACTCATCAGCCTCACCAATATTGACCCCAACATTTATAGTAAGGGCTCACTCCATATTCACCTCCTCCTTGCACCCCTTCTGGTTTCTTCTTTCATTTTGAAGAACTCACAAGTCTATGGGCTCCTTTCTGATTGCCTATTCCACCACTGCTTAGACATTGTGTTGCATCCATTGAAAGCTGCCACCATCACTAGGATCATGATGAATGATCCCATCAGTAATATGTATTACTGTTATATACCTCTTGTTGCATATACTGCAGATACCCCCAAGCAATCCCTGGTTTCATGCATGAATACAAGAGTGTCTCTTATTTTCACTGCATTCCATAGCCAGTTTGGCAACAATGCCCTTTATCCCCATGATACTGTGGATCAAACCAGATATGAAATCCACACAATATGCTCGGAATGTGATCCCAATGACTTCATCAAATTTCTCAAGCTTGCAAAGGTGTATGGCCTTAATGGTGTAGACATCCCCTTCTGGATTGACTGGCCATTATTGGATCCAGCTTATTTCTTGAAATGAAGAAGTACTTCATCACTTTCACAGATTCTTTTTCAACCACAATTTGGAATGGTGCATTGCCATTATAGGTGGTGATGAGATTGACTACCATTTTACGCTCATCCAGACACTGGTCAGATATTGTGGATTCAAAGAAGGAGTTTCCAAGTTGAAACAAGTAACAGAACATGATCATCATGCAATCCAGTGGTACATCATTGCCATCATTGCTGGCACAGTTCCCCCATGATTTCTCACTGCCATCTGTGCACTAATGGATTTCTGGTAGCTTGCTCAAATGCCCTCCTTCAATGAACATGTGTTACAACAATTGGGTTCCACTCTGTGATTCTTCCATGATCACAAGGACTCCATCATTGCTGCTGGAGTGTGTGAACATTTCTGCATCCCTAAATTAGAACTTCTACAACACATTGTCCCTTTCATTTAGGACTCAGGGGCTGTGATGCAGTGGAGCGCAGATGTCGCAGAGCATGCCCATGTCACCAAGGTCAAGAACCCTGTGTGTGCTGGAAATAACCAAAACTATCATTCCTAGATTGCTTGCCACCTCAATTGTGCTGATAAATGCTTCTGATTTGACCTTGCAACTTGAATTGCAACTGTACTTGGAATTGGGCACCAGGCTGATGGCACTGACAATGACAATAACAGTGACAATGACAGTGAAGAGCAGCATGAGCCAAATAAAGAGGTGCAAAATACTCTCCTCTACATTTCTCCAACTCACAAAGTTGTTGACTATTTTCAAATCACTTGCAGGCTAGCAAGCAAAGCACCTTCTCAAGTCCCACAGCCATTGTGAACCTTCACTTCAGCTACTACAGCCATTCACTTAGCCCTTAAACCTGCTCTAAGGATGACCATATCTGAAGCTTTGGAGTGTTTTGGGATTCCTGAACTTCATAATGCCATTCTTGAATATTTGGATTGCTGTTCACATGGTGAGCCACATGATGTGGCAGAATGGAGACCAACTGCATTTCATTCCATCCTTTTAACAGAGAGGCTACAAATCTGGTCAAAGATTTGAGTGCAAGTATGGACCTGGCATGACCTAACATCAGTGGAGCCTGCACAAACCCTTTTCATTGCTTCTCCTTCACAACAGCGTCCTTCTGGTCTTTACAATTGTGCAATCATCAGCCCAACAGTGAATAGTGACTGGCCTATTGGGGGCTTGAATGGTATGCTTGTTCTTTCTCAAACTACGTCTAGCATTAATCTTGTTGAATCTGCAACTAACAGGACATTTGGTCATACAGCTTCATCTCATTTTTTGTCTCCTTGACAACAACACTTTTTTCACATATGTGCAATGCTTCAATGTTTTGCCTACACCTGACCCTGTGTCTGGCCTACATTCCCTAAGGTGCATGACGAGAAGGGATGATACTTGTGTTGGTGATGTGATTCCTCTGGTTCATCTTTGTTCCCCTGCACAGATTATCCCATGCTTTGGAAAGGCAGCTAACCCGCAACTCAGTTTTCATATGGCTTATGAGCTCAGCACTGACTTTTGGCTCAATAAGTATTGGAATAAGCAGTTCTTCTTCTCCCTCACACATAATTAGAATGATGGGATGTTGTGGCCTGTATTTATGGAGTTCCAGATGCTGTTTCTGTTGATGTGTTACTTATATACTAGTATGGATGTTTCCTGCCACCTGCCTTTGCCTCTCTGCTGCTATGCAACCTCCTGCCACTCCTCCATATCAAAATGCAGTCACCTCACTCTCACTCACCCTATTTAAGTTGAAAATGGCATTGGTCCCCTCTTCTGCAAAACTTTATCAGGCAGTTCCACTAAATGAAGCTCTTCTCAACGAGTTGAAAGATACCACCATACAAGAATCATTGCTGTTGAGTTCTAATAACCACAAGTCTTCCACACACTACATTTTATACATGTATCAGACTCTTCTGCAAGCAGAAATGGATTTTTGACTTCCACATGTCACTGATCTGAAAGTTGAAGAATCCAACAGCTTGGAGCAGTACCTTTTTGATCCCAAGTTGGATGGTTGGCAACCACACCAGTTACCCCATATCCTTCGACTTCTGGCATTCTCTATTTCCCATGGTGGGAGGCACAGTAGTGCTTGAATGTCAACCAATAGGTCTCAGGATGTTCTACCATCTGCAGCCATGTCCCAACAGCGTCACAAGAGCTAGAAGGAGAACATAACAATCAAAAGGAAGATAGAGGTCTCCAATGGGAAATCAGCAACCAAGACTGAAGAGGGCATTTACTTGCCAAAACCTAGCATGGAGAAGATCTAAACAGTGGTGTGGCTCAACCACATCACTACTGCCCTCTGCTCCCTAGTAGTACACAAAGCTGAATCCTTTCCAGTGGGTCTACAAACAAGAGCAAAAAGCTAAGAGCTTGCAGATGTATGGTGCCCCTGGTTAGCAGAATTTGCTGTGAAACCCATGCCAATGGATTTGGATATGGAGATAAAGCCTGATATTGCTCTCCTTCAAAAGGACCCATTCAACCTCCATGGGCCAGACTCATGGTGCAACATTGTGTCATTCCTCAAGCTTAGCAGCTCAAATGGCTTTTCTCACATAGCCAAGCAGCTCATGAGAAAAGTGTATGCTGTTTTAATGGCACAACCCAGTTGTTGTTTTGTTCCTGCACTGTTCATCACCCATTCACAGTTCTGCCTTCATGTCTTTGATCATGCTGGCATTATTCACACTTGTGCATATTGCATTCATTGTCATGCCAATTATCTTATTGCCTTGCTGTACACATTGGTTTTTGTGCCCCCAAAGTTCATTGGCTATGGTCCTACCATCTTCTTTTCTCCAATTATCCAACAATTGATTTAGCATCGCACACCTCCAACAATCCAAATTAGTGACACCACATACATCATCATATGCCTTCTTTTTAGCAACGATCTAATCCATGAAAGGGCAATGCTATACTTTATCATCATTGCCTCTGCTGGCTCAGATGAACAAACTAAAAAGTGTTGTGAATGAACCAAACAGCCTCCTGGTATCAAGCCATCCAAACAGTATGTTGTTAAGACCTCATGGATTCATGAAGGACAAACCATGATGGAAGAGCAGATGCTATTGTGAATAAAAGAGAGGGGTTTGAAGCATGGGGTTCATACTCTTGTTAAGGCATAAACAGTACTGATAGATGGAGTGGATGACTTGACTGCTCTATGTCAACCAGAGTATATTTTGCATCACCTAGGTGAAGGCAAACAGCCTGAGATTCAAATTCAACACCACCTACTTCTTGAACCTATTGGTTTTCCTCTAGAAAGTTTCACATGCATTCAAGAGCTCCTCAGCATTCTCATAGACATTGTCGACAGTGAGTCTTGTTGTCATTGCACAAATTATGGATACTAATGAGTATACCAGTTCATGAACAACTTGTCATTCAATGCAGCATCCTTCATCACAACATCAGTATCAAAAATATACTGATGTATATCTTTCATCATCACAATGAGCATTGGCTGATTTGGTTGAGTGACCTGAAGATCCTTGGCTGGCTCTCGAAGAGAGAGGAGATCATTCAAAAGCATGAATACTGCTGGGATCTGCTTATTGACTTCAACTATTCCAAATTCACTAATGAGGAGTCAGTCATATCTAAGGGTGAATGAATGGTATGTCAGTTCACATGTTTGTTAACCCAGCTTGAATTTGCTTATCCGTCATTTAGGATACAATTCCCTTCATGGCCCTTGACATCCTGCATGCATTTGCATTAGAAACACCAGTCAATATCACCCATCAACCCAAGCATGACCTCAAGTCCATTGTTTATGTCCTTATTTGGATATGTGTCCTGTATCCCAATCCAAACAGCTGAACACTGACCTCACAACCCTCACATGATGTGCTTGAGTAGATGGACTTCCTGCAAAATGCACAATGATGTCAAGAGGCGCTGGAGCATGAAGACAGGTGAACTCTTGACTCAAGTCCCAATCCAGCACTTAAGTCTGTATTTCCATGGCCTCAAAGAGTACATAGCCAGGCTCTCTCATGCTTTTGCTAACAATGCACTTGATCATCGTGTTCTCAAAGAAACTTTGCTTGACATATTTTTTGGGGTAAAAGAACCAAGCCCTGATCTTATGCACATCTTGCAAAACTTGGGGGTTGTCCTGGTGAAGTGTAACATGATACCTGAAGTACACATGTCAAAACAGGCTTGTTATTAGGTACTGTTAGCAGCAATGTAGATGTGCAAGTAGACTGACTATCTTGATTGATGCACATGTTGTTGTTTACATGCATTTTGTCTATACATATATGATATATTTTTGTAGAATCAAATGCATGTTTCCAACACTGACTCACTGTGACTCAACAACAAAAGGCTGCTGACTGGCTCAGTGGGCTCAAAGCCCACAGCTCTATTGTGTAACTATGTCTACCCATGCTAAGATGATGTCCACCAGATGCTTGACATTCAACCTTGATGTGTTGAAGGGAAACTCAAAGGTAAGTAGTTTCTGATGTACCTTTTGACTTGCCCTGGTTGGCAAAAGGCGGGTGTATAAATTCTCATGCTCACCAACTTTTAGATGTGGTTTTAGACTCTCAAACTTTGTCTTTGCCTCCCATCATCTGTGACACTTTGCTCTGCTACATTTACCATGGCAAAAGCTACTGGCATGAAGACCAAACATACATCACAAACACTGGATAAAGATGGTCATGCTGCAGGGACTTGCAAAAAAACAAGAACAGCTTGAGTTTGTAATGAAGGTATGATTTGTTTCTCCCTGTTTATCAGTAGATGCTCACTGTCATGCACAGCCCTAGATGCTGCACTAGCTCCATCTTGTTGATCTTCCAGAGCAAACATGGGGAGAGGTGGTCAGAAGGCTCAGTTGCAGAATATTGAGCACATCCAGACCCAGATCTCTGCTAGGTTGTCAAGGCTCAAGGCTGCCATTGCAGGTGAACCATTGAACCCTATGGCTCCCATAATGCTTGATGCAAGGGTGCACCCATCAAAGGAGTCCCTTGGTGACACGGTGCACACAAAGCACTTAGATCATCTGGTGATCTGCCTAGCTAATGCAACCTCAGACCTTTACAAAAGCTTAGACGCACCCAAGTCTTCATCTGCCACCTCTCCCAACCTATCACATTTCAACAGAAGACTCACACTTTGGTTTCAAACCCCTGTCTCTGGGTTCTGCCACACGTCATGGCCTAGTTGCTTTAACATCAGCCAGTTCCACTATAACCCACTCTGCCTTCAACACTGCTCCCTCTCACAGTGGACCTTCTGCCCCCTCCTCTCACATGGCATTCCCTGCTCCCTCTCATAATGGATCTATTGTCCCCTTCTCTTGTGGTGGGTCTATGGTCCCCTTCTCTTGCAGTGGATGTATGGCCCCCTTTGTTATAGATTTACCCTGTGTCGAACCCTCAACCATGAAAATCCCTGACAACTTCCCCTCCGCACTCCCTGTAGTGCTTATTCCAAGCAGCGCCCTGCAACCATCCCTGGCACCTTGCTACCTTTCTGCGGTACCCTCTCTGTTGGGCCTACCTCCTCTCGAGGACACAGAATCCCTCTAACCCACTTGTACTACTTGTGGACAACCAGTTCCCCACTACAACCATTCTGGAATACCCACTGGGATTCCCCCGCCAGATTCCACTCCTGGAATCACCTCTCGTCTTACAGCATGGTTAGGCTTCTATCTGCCATTGCTCTCACTAGATCTTGATATCCCATTGGCCTCCCACCTTCCAGATCCTTACCTCGAACTCTATCTGGTCTTGGTCTCCACACTTGGTTTGGCTTCTATCCACTGAGTATTCTTCTGCTCTTCTGATCCCACAATTTCCCTTGCAACACGGAGTTCTGCTATCCCTTCTGGAATGGCACTCCATCAGTCTCCCGTATGTTCCCCTTCCACTCTTCTTGTGGCTCTCCACCTCTCCTTTAATATTCCAGGAACATATGACGTTCCATCCCTTTCCTATTGGATAGGACACGGTCATCTTCACAGAGCTATCTCTCCCTCGGGCTCCCGCTTTCTCCTTATGGTAACTAGCCTTCCAGTCTTAGCTTACGGACCCCCGACAGCTCTCCGTCTCCACGTACTACTCTATAGTTCCCTTGGTCTGTGCACTTACTTTATGGGTATATAAACCCCCCCATGTACACTGAGACTCCTCAGCTAGTTCTATGCATTTGCCTTGCACTCTAGGGTTTCCCCCAACGAGCCAATGTATTTGCATTGTAATCTAGTCCACTCCAAGGTTCCTTTTGGTTCCTTGAGACCCATCACCTCACAGTTGAGGGAACACTTGCATTCACACTTTATCCGTGTGCTTCGCCCAATCAACGACCTACTCTTAGGTCCATCAAGTATCACTTCAAGCTTTACTCTTGTCCAGGAAGGCCACGACAATAAGCCCTTGCCTGCTAGGCTACATCAATAAGACCTATTGGCCGCCCTACCAAGTCTCACTAGGTGGTAGCCCTAGGAGCAAAGTAGAACACTAGAAAGCAATGCTCGACGTAACACTTACAAGGCAAGCTGTTTGTTGATGAAATATCACCTGATGAGGATGAACATACGGCTCAGGTGACTTTCCAGGTGGGAGGTGAGTAAAGCAACCTTCCTGGGGAATAATATAATGATGCATGTTAATGTACCAGATTCAAATGGTCACTCAATCACTCACTGCATTCCTGATAATTCCAATATTGGTGAGTTCTTATTTTCCAAGAAACAAGATCACTTATTGCCAGTGTAGACCCTGTGTTATGTCGAGCATCACTTTCTAGTGTTCCACAGTACTCCTAGGGCTGGCACCTAGTGAGATTTGGTAAAGCAGCCAATAGGTCTTATTGGTATAGCCTAGCAGGCAAGGGCTTATTGGTGAGGCCTTCCTGGACAAGAGTATTGCCTTGAAGCAATACTTGATGGACCTAAAAGTAGGTTGTTGATTGGGCAAAGCACACAGACTAGGTGTGAATGCAAGCAATCCCTCAATGTGAGGTGATGGAGTCTCAAGGGACTGGAGGGAACTTTGGAATGGACTAGATTACAACACAAATGTGTAGAACTAGCTGAGGAGTCTCAGTGTACATGGAGGGGTTTATATACTTCTAAGGAAAGTGCACAGACCAAGATGGAATGGTAACATAAGTGGAAAGGCAGAAGCCCATAGGGGTTCCATGATCAAAAGGAGAAGTGGAGAGCTGTGAGAAGAGCAGAAAGGGAGTCATTTGGGAAACTGGAAGAGATCCGTTCCAGAAGGGATACAGAGCTCTGTGTCACAAAGAAACTGTGGAATTAGAAGAGCAGAAAGATATGGAACGTACAGAGAGTTAAGATGAATGTGGAAAGAGGCCAAGACATATCCAGAAGGTGGAGTGCCAACAGGACAGCAAGATCTATACATGGCAGATAGAAGCCTAACCATGCGGGAAATCTAGAGAGAGGAACCAGAATGGGAAGGTGGGATCCAGGCATCAAGTGGTGCAGCATATGGGACAAGGAAACTGTCGAGTGGAAGGGAGAGGTCGTCCCAGGGAACTAGGGAAAAAGATGGGATCTCATCAAGGGGCATGAAATTCATAACATTATCCTCGTAAGATTGATTCACCAAATCAAAAATTTCCTCATCTGGGAGAGGAG
>JBBPMA010000655.1:0-19274 GCA_038090075.1 Xanthoconium purpureum | reverse complement strand
GGAAAATGGGTACAGTTGTCTGGGGGACGGGTAAAGGACAACCAAGATGATGTTGAGGGACTCGGTGAACCGCCATGTTGTAACCGTTCGCCTCGGAGAGGCGTTTCATCGCCAGGGCTGTCGGCAGGTTTTCTCACGAAAGGGCGTGTAGGGACGCGGGTGTTGCGATTCTCTATAAAAAAAGGTCACAGGGAGGTTAACACCCGCGAGGTATTGTAACAGGGATTCACAGGAGACGCAGTTTGATTTCCAACTCGATAGAATTCGACGCAGTGGGACGACTTCCCTGTTTTGTTTTGCTATCTCCTCACAATTCGTGTAGTACATCTTACGACGAGTAAAGTATAAGTAATACTTGATGACCCTCCCCCCTTCAATGTAATGATGGCCAGAAAGTGATCGGGGAGATCCACGCTCGTCCTGGTCAACAAGTTCCGCAGTTCACGTTTAACAATAGGGATTAGAATGCTGAGACTCATTTCGTCCAATTGGCCCGCGTCAAATCTCACCGCCAACCTCCGAAGCAGTAAAAGAAAGGATTTCATTTGCGCAAGGACGAATACATCCGGGATGCTACAGCGATGCCTCCGAGATGACGCCAGTACAAGTAGCGAGATTTTCTTCCGTCTGATCGGATCTCGGATGACACCAGCTTGACAGATTTGAAGGCTTGATATTGACACCGCGTAGTGAAATGGCAACAATCGAACCCGAAACCGAATCGATCATGATCGATCGATCGAGTGGGTCTGGTCGTTGGGGGTGGCAGTGCAACGAAGATGTGACGTATCTTGGAGGGCTCGCGGAGGCATCAGCGAAGTCTATATGAAGAGAGAAACGGAAGGTACAATACCTGAGAATCCAAAGGAGCCAGGCTGGTACAAACAGGGTAGTCAATCAACTGGTGACCATGGAACTTCACAAACCAGTGAGGAAATAGATGGGACCAACTCGGAGAGCCAGAGATGGCTAGAGAAAACCCGATTCTCAACTTAAATCAGGCTACCTGCGCGATAGGGATGAAGCGGACGCGGTCAATGGCGATGATCGGGTCTGGTATGCAGCCAACGCGAATAGAGCTGGGGACCACCAAGATGTTGACGTGGAGGCTGCTGAGCAAAAAGGATGGAGTCAACACCCTGCACTACCCAGGTTCCCTGAAACAGGTTCCCGTCCCCATCTCATTTTCCATCGTCCACCACGCCGACGTTCCACTGGTCCATCTTGCCGCAGACGTGCTTCTCGTGCGATCAAGTACAACGAGTTTTGGATCAATGAAGAAGAACTTCGCACAGCTCTGTCTGAACACGATGGAAAACTCGTTGTCCACCAATGTCGTTGGAAGGAAAACGTTTCGTGGTGCGGCCTACGGATCACCGGCGACAAGTCGAGCATCAACGTGCACATCCAAGGATGGCGCGGAGGGGCGTCTGGGGGACAAGTTGCAGGCTGACTGCCGGTGGTCTGGTTGCGGTCAGGTGATGTTGAAGGAGTCGATTCCAAGCACATTATCGCAATTCACCTCGACAAGGTGTGGGGGCGCCAGGGATGCGAGACAGAGCTCGTTCGGAATGATGGGCGGAGTGCGGCGAAACCTGGTCCCTTGCTTGCCAAACTTCAGGGGCTGTAATCTCCTACTCTGCCAATACACGGAAGATTGACGCTCGTGCTGCTATGGGAAGTGGAGGGAGACTGTGGTACGCTAGTGCATGATTATGGCTCGAATGCACGCGCAGTGATTTTTCATAATGTATGCCAGGTTCATTCAACCTACTAGTCCTTGAGTCCGTTGCTACAGATAGACATGTACATACTTAGCAGAATCCTGGTTTTCGCTTGGTTGCAGTCGTAGAATTTCAGGAAACAATGTTCTGGTCGAGTCACACTGCTTCCTCACAAGTTAGCGACTCGACGTAGAAACTGGAACGACAAACCAATACCTCACCGGGATAACCTCAGCCACAACTTAGACCCGTTCGTGGTCGAGATCCCTCGCACCACCCGTCTCCACGCAAACTGTCATGAGTAACGAGTTTGTGTCGCTTATCGAATCCCTCGGGGATGGCGAGGAGTAGACCTCACGGATAAAGATGTACATCGTGAGGAACCGTGTGGCACCGAAAAAGTACAGTCAGCGTTGTTCATCAAATCCCGTGAATGGTGTAGTGAGGGACAGGCGCTGCTTGCGCATTGGCCGAACAACCCGTAAGGGTTTGGACTGGCCCGTGGGAGTATACCCGAAAAGGGCCACAGTGTTGCTGAGACGAAGCTTCCTTCTCGCACGCGCACACTCCCTGCGAATCAATTTCCCGGGACGCAATCGCTGTCCGCCTTGCCTACTCCCCAGACGTCGCGGCTGGGAGCTCCCTGAACAGCACTGGAAGGACGTCGGTCAGGGTAGCGGTCAAGCCCCCTGACGAGGGCTTCCGCAGGCTCGAAACCGCTCCTCCCGACTCCTTATCCCCTCTGCGCTACCGTACAGACCCCAGGGCCTCAATCCTCGAAGGAGGGTGCCTGACGGATGCGGCAAGGAGACTCAATGGCCCAGGTGTCCTCTCACGCACTGACTATAAAGCGCTAACTGGTTTTCCCTAGTGGGTGCCCGAAAGGGCCCCACGTGCCAGCACCACCTGTGGGAGATTGCTCGCTCGCCCGAGTATATCTGGTGTCTTGTCACCGGGCAAGAAGGCTCCCCCCACTCGTATATCCCGCCATGCAACCAATCCATCCAGGGTCGTGCCCGTGCATACCGTTGCTGCCTCTGGACACTGGCCAACTCCCTCGATAGGGCTTAAGATTGGAAGGCGAACCCTACACAGACTCGGAAGGACGGCGGTCGGGGTAGCAGTAGCCCCCTGATGAGAGCTTTTGCAGGCTCGAAACCGCTACTTACCCATCTCCCTATCTGCCTCTACTCGTACGCAGCGCAGTCCTGCAGCCCAACCCTGATCCTAGGAGAGGGGTGATAGACAGACGAGCAAGTAGACTCGATGGCCCGAGACTCCCCTCTTCGCACACAGACCTTGGCCCCCCTCCTGGCAATTGAAGCATCGAAGCGAACCCTACGAGGATCTCGGCATGCCACCTGCTTGTATCTTCATTGTGTACTGGACCGTCTTGTTTCGTCTCGTCAGAGTCGACGTGTAGTGATTGGCGTTGATCAAGGGTCGAGGCTGAAACGCTGAAGCTGAGGGTGAGCGTCAAAAAGTTGTCGTTCCTTGATGGAGCCGTGCTACGGAACCTAGCTACTACACTCTGGCTCATCTCAAACCTCCCGAAGGTGGGGCTGGAAGATGCTTCTTCCTGTGACACAAACAATTTACTTTTACCAGTCACACGGCGGCCACTGGTAACGTCCGCAACTCCAGAGTCTGAGCAAATACGGTGGATAAGGTCATATCTTTGCGTCGTTCTGAGCCCATAATGGGTTACTGTGGAGATGGCGATGGTGTATTTGTTGGAATTAGTGGGCAAGTTCGGGCACAACCCCGAGCGTCATTGGACCGCGTCGAAACCGGCGCATGGTGTTGTTTTGCCTTCTCTACGGTTCGTTTATCTATTTTAGTGCCCATCTTATTGTTACAGTGTACGCTAGGACCACTACTGGTCCGTGCGTTTATTCCGATTCGACCCATGCTTGTGCACAGACCTTGGCCCGAGCGTGGCTTTGTCTCATTTACTTCGTTCGTCTTCGTATATTACCTGGCCGTTCGTACTCTGTCACCTCAGTCCGTTATCCGCGCACGACGGTTCAGCGCTGTCCCTCGATAGCCGTCACGCGCCGTTGCTGTTTATCCTTTAGTATTATGTCCCGTTGAAAATTCCACTAGCCTCGAACCAATAGAGTGCATTCTGTCGACGCCTACATTGTGCAGGGCGTCAGTGGACCATACTGTGTCACTGGTGTGTATGATCACTTGTAAAACAGCCCAACTGATCGGGCCATACTATGGGTCGATTCAATATGATCTGAGTTGTGAAAATTTTGCTGGCTGTGTCAAACGGCCGCAACACAATGATGCGTTTTGAGTGTAGAACCAACGAGAATAAGATTGCAAACGGTTGATTGCATTGACCATATGGACTTTTGAGCACTTCGGTCATGACTTGCTCTGGCGCCCACGAAAGACGACCAGAGCAATCACGCCATGCCCCATCAGAAGCAGTTCGCCAAGGCGGGGTTGATGATATGTATCGTTAACCGAGAAAAGTAAGCGTAATCCGTCACGGATTACGCTTACCGCACTTAATTACAACATAAGGTTAGCCCGGGGAACACATTCGCAACCGGATTCGTGCCTGAGACCAACTCCGGGTTGAGGATTGCCCTAAATGTGTCACGGTCTTCTCCACATCAAATAAGCAACTTGACCCGAATAATTCCGCAGGGTACATAGACGGGTACTCTCTCTCACGAGTGATCTCCATGTTGATCACCGAGATTAACGGGTGGTCCCGCAACTCAGGCACCGTGGACTTACGGAGGAGAAACAATCCCTGAATTTGTCTTGTTCAGAAGTGGAAGGGCACAGCGAGGCGGCTTTATACTTGGTCCTCATGCAGCAGCGAACGGAAGGTTTTCGTGTTCAAGTGCAGCAGGTAAGTGGACAAAGTTATTATCAACATGGACGTGATTGTTATCGTACGCCTTAGCGTCTGAAGCAGGGCCGAGATAGATAGACACTTACCCAACTATAAGGGGGTACGGTGCGAGCGAAAATTTATCACACATCTCTCCGTCTATCCACACCCGTGGGCCAGATCATTTCCACGAAGCATGCCTGCCAAACTCGATCTGGGGTGGAGACCTACCACTTTCAGACGTGTGCGCCATCTGGATATCGATCTGAACCTTCTGGGGTAGACTGGTGGCCAGTCCGTCTAAAAGGGGCAGCTGCCCCTTTTAGACGGACTGGCCACCAGTCTACTTCTGGGGCACAACCTTCGCTAACTTTAGTAGAAACCGTCCAAGGAAGCATTCCCGTGTCATGGGTATATTGGATGAGCCCATTTGGAACATTTAAATCGCGCAGCTTAGTGTGCCGTCCTCCATACCCGCTTCAATGGCTTCAAACCACTTCTTCCTCCCTCCGCAACATCTAAGCACATCCCAAGCGGCGTTTTCTGTGATGCAGTGAGCAAAGCCTTGCCCTTGTCTTTCCTAGCTCATCTTGTGAAGGTCGATGCATCAGCAACCCCCGCCAGTACTTCCGGGCATGTCTTCCTACTACATGGGGCAAAACACGAATCAGAGTTCCCCAGTAAGCACGAGATCCCATCCCCCCCTTGATACTGTGTTCAAAGGCTTGTAGCTGACGCATGCATCGTTGCAACATCCGAGTTACTCGACAGCTTATCCCGCTTCTGGGTATAGTTGCCGTACCCTGTGGTTTCTCCGCATCCTGACAAAACTACACAGAGGCATTGCAACAACCCATCAGGCGAATCAATGCAAATGGCTTATGGGCGGGTTGCCATGTGGCCAATGTTTCCTCACCTTCGATGAGCTGGTCGCCCACCTAGGGCACGAGCACAATGTGCAAGGGTCGGCGGAGCGCAAACTTCTCTGCAAATGGTGTGCCCATAGAGGATCTTGCGGGAAGCAGTATCGGAGAGATGCATTCCGCCGCCACATTGCCAGTCACCTCGGGATCTCGTACCCATGCACAGTGCCCCACTGCAACAAGTCCTTTTCCAGAATCGATTCCTTGCGTTCGCACGTGAGGAAACAACACACAAAGGGATGATCTTCCCTTGTGCACTCCATATTGCCAACGTTGCGTATCCTCGTCATTTGGTTTCTCACGTCTTGATGCCTTGACACGTGGATTGTCCTCTTTTGTTACTAATTTATTGTCTGGTAGTGGCTGGTCCATCTCCGGATTCACACGAAGTCATCCTATGCTGGCATCATCCGTATTACATTCAGTGTTCATATTTGTACATTTCTTAGGAAATGCGTGGCAAGAAACAACCGTAATCTCCGTCCATGCGTAGCAACGTCCAATGCACAGTTTCTTTCAGGGTTACACGCTCAAAATTGAGCTCAAGTGTGAGCCCAACATCGAACGACGGAAGTAGTCGTTACGGGCAGTTGGATTTATTGTGTCAGCAACAATCCGTGGTAAGGAGACAAAACAAGTGCGACGGTGCAGACGATATCTACCCTTGTGACCCGTGTGCCGGGTCCCTTGGCGGGGCCAGCCAACGACAATATTAATCCGAATGCCCAATCCTGGGAGTGACTGAGTGGTCTGCTTTGTAGCTGTCCGTGAGTCTGGCAGTTGATCGTTGCTGTGGATGTCATAGATGGAGGTCTACCTTCGGAGATGAATCGGCATTACACAAGAAAGAGGACAGAAACGCAATACAACTACCAGTTGCCTCAATTGGCCACATGAAACAGTATGATACAATAACGAGACATAGGCGAGCTCCATTGAAGGCAAGAACGAATGAGCATGACCCTTGGGATGTAAACAGGGTTCAGACGCATATCCCCAATTAAAATTGTACAACCTAATTTTGCCACTGCGACTGCAGGCCACGACATCCACCATTGATAAAACCGTTCTGGTTACCTAGGCGCTCTCAGTGTGATGGGATCAAACCAGAGTGTTGGGCCACCTACCGTCTGACATGTTTGATGAGGTGGCTGACTGATAAGGCGAATGTAGAGCCGACAAAACAGCAATGTGGACGGGAAACCTCAGCGGAAATGAGAGTGGTGGGAGTCTACAGGACCACATATGGTCTGGTGCACCATCAGCCGCGTCTGAGCACGATCAAGATACATGCACTTGTGAGTTGATGTAGAAAATGTCCATCATCAATGCCACTATACCCCAGAAATGGACCGGGACTCGTGCTGTTATGGACACCAATTTCAATGAGCAGTAGGTGGTGTTGTCTCATGTGTGCTGCACCGCGTGTGACGTCACCTTTATAGAGTTCACGAAAAGCAAGTCCAGAACGGGTGGAACATCCAACTGGATTTCCAAGCAGGACAACTTACTTCTGCCGTTGCCCTTCATCAGAAAATTTCTTGAAGGTTAGCTGTAGAGCCGTGCACTAATCTCGACCCGACTTCACCCGAGCATTCCACCAACGAACTACCTGTTGAGGTAAGCTGGATCGATCAGAATCAGCACGGTGCCTGGCATCGGAAGAAGAGTGGGTTCATTGATTACCCTTTGCATTTTGAGAAAGAACGTACTGAAACTGTCTGGTGTTTCGGATGGGGTTCGTCGTGATAAACCCATAAAAGTCTCTTCTTGAAGAATATCTCTAAGATATCGTTCACGCTGCGGTGCCTTGGCAGCGGGTATCTGTGCGTGCCATCGGCAGGTTGGAGGGCTTGTTATTCCTTATGCGGATGGTCTATGGCACCCTGCCAACTTTTTCTAGGGCAGGTATTTATACCTGTCGAGGTGATTAACGTGCAGAGGTGAACTGAGCACGGAATGAACTACCTCCCTGGAGCCACCAGCGAACTAAACACGTCTCTCCCTCGAGAATTCACAACCGAGGGTGTACCCATTGGCGGTAGTGTGGAACACTACTACGATCGAGGGTAAGTTTTCTTCGCACCCTTCGGTTTATCGGCTTTTGACCACTCCGACACAGCGCGCCGCTCGATAGTACAAGTTCTGGCATAAACTTGTCAGTCCTGTTTGACTTGCTGGAATGCAAACCTTGAGGTGATTTCCAGAGGCGATTCAACAATGAGTGGAACAGCTGTCAACACCGTAAAACCTGGAACCGCTATAGTGGGTATATCCCCATTGACCTTGAGCGAATTAATCAAGAAGAATTCTCATCCAGGATCTTGAATTCCAAGCCCTTCTGATAGAAGCTGTCGGTCAATTGATGGATGGTCATGTAGAAAATGGCTCGACGCACCAAACCTCTGCATCCTCCACCAATGGCACTGACTTCTACCTCCCCTGGTCGGAAGGCCAGCACGCTCAAACCATAATGATCCAGTCAGGAAACCAGTTTTACCGGTGCTCTTGGCATCTTCCGGGTTCCAATACCCAGTGTAATCACGTCGCACCTAACAGGTCGGCGCTCCTTCATCATCTTGGGAAAAAACACCAACTTTCTGGTGGTGCAGGCACACCTATGATCTGTCACCTAATAGGATCTACAACGGGCTCGGTGTGCGGGGCACCTGTAAAGCGAGGGAACTTCCCTCGACACTTTGATACCCATTATCCTGTACGATTTCACTGCTTTCACTGTCCTGCTGGTACATCTTTCTCGCGCAAAGACACCTGGAGCAAACACGTCAGGGACAAGCACACATAGATCTTGTCGTAGGCTTACCGAAGCACAACCAAATTCTTTGTCTCTACTGCTTCCCTATGGTTTTGATCGTTTTACATTATATCGTGTGCTGCTTTTCTGTACACTTCTTGACCTTCCTGAGTCTTTTTTCTGGCACATCAGTCCATGAAATATTTATACCACAAGTAGAAAAACATACCAGGTGGCTTATAACTAGTGTTCTCTTGTCAGCCAGCACCGATGTCAGTACTAAAGACAATTCCACGTTGGTGTCAGTGGCGACTGGAAGAAGTTACGAACTTCTCACCTTCACACAAGGCCTAAATGATCTAGGCGATTTCGAAAACTCAGACGTTACGAAAACGCAGAATCGAACAGACCTTGTAACGTATCAATATGCGACATTGCATCATGCTAGGTCGGGACTGGGCACATTGCCGTGCAAGTCGTTGTTTCGATTCTGGAGGATACAACGAAAAGAGGAGTGGGTGAGCTTCCTGAGCAATAGCCAGCTCAAGTAGCTGGCATGGGCCTGTGTACACAGTGCACACAGCAAGCGAACAGCACCCATGATGATGCGACCCAAATAGAACATGTGAAACAAGCTGTATTTGACCAAAAGTAGCTGTGGTCATTTCTGCAAGGATAGGACTCTGCGAATACGGTTCAATTGCATACCACATTTTATATCGGTTGGCCGTTCGCGCTAGTTAAAGCTCCAGCCGAGGACCACTATGAGGACGACAATGGTGCCGGATAACTGGTGATGGAGCAACGAAGTTGGATTTATGGTTGGTCCAATGTAAACTACAGCGCCAATAAACTGCTGTAGTGTTGTGCCTCACAACTGGACGATCGCAGATTCAGATAGAAAAAAAGGCTGTACTCTTGCCTGTTTTAGTAAGCTCTCAGTGGCAAAGTGCTCGACGCGACTACCTGCGGCCAAACAGGACTAAATCAACTGTACAATGCGATCACCAGTACCCAGAACATCCGCGCCAATAGCGATGGCAAAGTCCGAGTCAAAAGCTTGTCGCCACTAGACCTCAAACAATCCCCGTTCCCCTGAAAATAAAGTTCCAGAGAAGAAGCGTCAATCGGGACATGGGCGGCGTATTACATCCGCATGCCATGCGACGCTGATGCTCGGGACATGAGCCACAGAGCAGAAGAAGCGACATAGTCAAGGGGCGCAAAACGCCATGTGTGTGTGGCACATGGGACATAATGAAGGCACAAAAGTATGTTTCGCGCGGATGAGGAAGTGAAACGTGTGAACACTAAAATTAGTGGATGTTTCGAACTCAAACCTGAGTAAAGCCACCCACATCGTCATCGGCTCAATCTCGGCCACACGGCTTACAGTCGTCCCTGACCTTCCCTGACTCCCTGCCAACTTTTCAGGCAATGATCGGACCACCCACATGGTTACAACAACGGAAAGGGTATTCCGTGGCCGCCTTCCATTCATGTTGGCAGCGACTTGGGTAAGCAAAACATGTTTTGCCTCGTGGTCCAATGAGATCCAAATTACTCGATGCGATCCCATTTCAGCTAGTTAGCAGATGATGAGATGGGTCGTTGACACGAAGCGTATCTGGCTGCCGTTATGGCGTTGGCTCGCTGATGGGCTCTATTTCGCTATTCAGTCTGACGCCATTTCATGACCGTAAGTTCCCCCTATAAAGTCCCTCGGTGTGAAGGCCATCGCTCATCCAGACTGACCCATGGATCCCGCTTTCATCGCCGCACTTGCCAGCAGCACTTCCTCTCTTACATCTTATGAGAAGCAGAACGAATCTCCAAACTCGACGTCTCCGGTCGCCAGTCCTTTCGGATCGCCGCATGTCTTCAACGTCGCGCATCCCATGATTGACAAGCAGCAGAACAATTCGCGATTTTATCCTAGCCAAAGTGTCGATCAACATTCTATTTATCCTAGTCTTCAAAATGGAAGCACGTGAGTAGTGGGCGTTGTTGTTTTTGTTCATCGCTAATGCCTCCATCATAGAGGTGCTTCCTGTCTATCGGAGACTAGACAATGGACACCGCTACCGAACCCTTCGTATGCGACGCCAGGAACGCAGTTTCCATTGACGTTCATGATGGGGTCCCATTGTGCTTCCCTGGAAGGTACGCTATTGTATAACTTAATGTCACCGTCTTGAATGAATTCATAGAACCATTTACCCCCGAAGGCACAGCAGCACGTATGACAGCGCTGCAGTCACGGGTCGTACCGTATTCGCAAGCAATATCGGACTTAAGCTGGGAGTGGCCAATTTCAACGAGACCCTACCACGCTGGTCTCGGTACCGGTATCACTACCCCCCACTTGTCTCCTCCTGGATGTCATCCATCCCCCGTCCCCCGTCACCCTGACTATCACGCATTCACTTCGAACAACGTCGTGCCGTCACCATCACCGTCACTCTCAATCTCCACCGTCACTTGGACAAACTTCGTCCATGACGAGCGGCACCATACACCCATGATTTATCGGGCCCCAGAGAAGACAAGGACAAGTCGTCGACGTTGCCAGCGTGCATGTGCCGTCAAGGTTGGAGGGATGTGGATCGATAAGGACGATCTCTATGCTGGCGCTCGCCAGGGCAGTGGTATGATCATCGTCCACGCATGTCAATGGACAGGGTCCAGCGACCCCTGCGGGATGTGGATCATCGCTTCCAAGTCGAGTGTCGGTGCTCACATCCGAAAATGGCATCCACAGAGGCCCGTGGACGACAGGTACAGTTGTCTGTGGGACGGGTGCAAGACGACCAAGGGGATGTTGAGAGACTCGGTGAACCGCCACGTTGTAACGGTTCACTTCGGAGAGGTGTTTCATTGCCAGGGCTGTCGGCAGGTTTTCTCACGAAAGGACGTGTACAATCAGCACGTCGAGAGTGACGAGGCGTGTAGGGACGCGGGTGCTGCGATTCACTATAAAACAGGTCACAGGGAGATTAACAGTCGCCAGATATTGCAACAGGAATTCACAGGCGACGCAGTTCGTTTTTCAACTCAATAGAATTCGACATAGTGGAACGACTTCTCTGTTTTGTTTTGCTATCTTCTCTCCTTTATAGCAGTTACAATTTGCTTAGTACATCCCGTGACGAGAAAAGTATAATACTTGATGATCTCCCCTTCAGTGTAATGAACGCCAGAAAGTGACCGGGGAGATCCACGCTTGTCCTGGTCAATAAGTTCCGCAGTTCGCGTTGAACAAGAGCAATTAGAGTGCTGCGACCAACCTCGTCCAGTTGGACCGCGCCAAATCTCACCCCCAACCCCCGAAGCGGTAACAGAAAGCATTCCATTTGCACGAAGACGAATACGTTCGGGATGCCACAACGATGCCTTCGAGATGACGCCAGTACAAGTAGCGAGATTTTCTTCCATCTGACCAAATCTCGGATGATATCAGCTTGACGAATGCTTGACATTGACACCGCGTAGTGAAATGGCAACAATCGAACCCGAAACTGAAACGATCATGATCGATCGATCGAATGGATGTGTCCGATGATCGTTGGAGGTGGCAGTGTAACGAAGACGCGACGTATCTTGGAGGGCTTGCGGAGGCATCAGCGAAGTTTATCTGAAGAGAGAAACGGAAGGTACAATACCTGAGAATCTAAAGGAGCCAGGATGATATCAAACGGGGTAGTCGATCAACCAGTGACCATGGAATGTCACAAACCAGTGAGGAAATGCATGAGACCAACTCGGCGAGCCAGGGATGGCTAGAGACAATCTGATTCTCGACTTGGATCAGGCAACCGGCGCGATATGAATAGAACGGACGCGGTTGACGACGGTGATCGGGTCTGGTATGCAGCCAAGGGGGATAGAGCTGGGGACCACAAAGCTGTTGACGTGGAGGCTGCTGAGCAGAAAGGATGAACGAACGACGAGCCCATGACGACAATGCGTGCAATGATATGGCAACGCTGTCCATGGGCAGCGTTCACCACATGACCTTGCTCCTTGCCTAGAATCAACGTCTGCATCACAACATACAGCAAGTGGCGTAAACCTGCCACACACATGTGGCCGAGATGACCAGCTTACCGTGATTAACGGATCTTGGACCCTACCCTCATAGTCCTCGTGCATCACGCGTGTACTCGGACAGCATGCTAGGACCTACAGTCTCTTATCATTTTGGGTAGATTTCTAAGATTGCTGTGCAAAGATAAGCCATATGATGAAACCACAGGATGCCAACTTCATCAGGGAGTTCCCATGATGCCACGCACATTTAATGTCCACCTGCCCTATTGAGCGGCCTAGGTGGCGGATGACTGGCATCACCCGCCATGAGTACTGCTGCTTGAGAAATTTTTCGTACGAAAGAAGTATGTGCTGTGGATAAGTGGCAGGATGTATCCACAGAGCAGTGCAAGGAGAACGTTGAAATTTATGGAATAAGTTCCAAAGATATGCCTATTGGCTAGGGGGTCGTTGAGGGGTGTTCCAACTAGAGGAGCGAATGAAAGTGCTTACCGGTGGTTTAATGGACTCCGGTTGGGTATCCACAGCAAGTTGGTGGTCGCGAAATCTACAGCTGTATCACTGGGGCGCGCGAGCCGCGGGTTCCTGTGTGATATCCATGTCGCACAGCATGAAGGTTTTCTCGATTATAGATACATAATTTTCAACACTCTTTCACGCCCACCGGGCATCGGTCAAGATCATCACATGGAATCGTTATACATAAAAGGTCGTTTTTCACCACTGCAAGCATAGGTCGAAATCAGTCTCGTTATAAAAGCTCGTTTCACGACGCAACGTGATCACCTCACACTTCTATATTGCTTGGCACCCAGTGGGCACAGAGCGAGCGCGTCGCGGCCTCAATAGCATTATATTCGACGCTCTTGCAGTCGGGACTCTGGGGCGACGCAAAGGTGAGTATCCCAGACAGCTCTGCCCTGTGAAAGGCAGGTCTCGCCTTCAGTCCAAAGTGGACCAAGGTCGTTGGGATCACAGGTGTGTTATTTGACCATGGGCAACTTGAGCGTGCCGATTAATTTCAATGCGAGTTGCCAGCTCATCTGGCGTCCAGTGCTTGCGACAGCTCGAAGTAGAAAGATGGATGGTTAGACAGAGTAGATGTTCTCTACATATCTCTATCTGTGCACGGAATCCTACTCGATCGGGAGTCCATCAGCCCTTTGCAACAGACCCAGTTGTAACATTGATTGTGTATGTATTCAACGTGTTCACGAAATACGCTCAACAGTCCGTATGGATTCACACGGGTTTCCAAGACCTGACAACCATACCGGCTCGCCAGTTGACGATGCATTGACAGCACATTGAAAGGGCCCAGAGCCCGGCCCCACTCCCAACTACACAGTTCCAAGTTGTGTCACAAGATCATGTCGACAACATCGGTGCCCAGTGATGGCGGGCAGCCAGTGCGATCGGGAATTGGATCCAGTTTAGGAATGCGCCAATGTTTGGCGTATAAACAAAGGCGCATCACCGAAACCGAACACATGGAACGATTAATTCTAATTTTCAAGTGACGCGGAGTTCAAAAGGCAGGCCACAATGTAATTCTCCGATCTTTTGCTGTCCACGATCACCTCGAACCTAACCCCAACCCCATGGCAGTCATGCAAGCAAGACGCGAAACACTCAAAGGTATAAGATCTCTCATTCTTCTGTCTCCTACTCAGCTGCAGCTCCCGAGCCATCTTCCTCCTCACAGATAGACTGATTGTCATTGTACTTGATGCCTACCCCTCCTCAGCTTCGACTCCCATTTGCCCCATCTGCTCGTGATGATGCCCTTCTCAATGAGGATTCCAGACGTGAGTTGACCGTTATCTCATGTTACATATCATGACCGCAATCAAAGTGCTACAAGAATTCGACCACCATTTGAACCCGCACATATCAATCACAGCACCGTGAGTGGTTCCCCCCTCCACCTCATCCTCAATATGTCCCGATCTTCAACTAGGGAGAACCATCAACTATATGTCAGACACCATTCAATCACAGATGGTGCCCCCTTATTTCCAGATCCCCAATCCCCCTGGTACGCAAACCACCTATAGTGAGCCGTTTCATTGGGTCATATTCCCTGGTCTCATCATCCCTCTAGTCACGATTTTGGTATACCCTCGCCTCATGCAACCAAGTACGTACCCATCAACGAAAGATAGCCTGCCTGCCTCACTATGTTTTAGCATACAAATCCTCCACAACCACGATCCAGGGCTACTGTCGAACCCGTCTGGCATACAACCGGTTGGAAATGTACTTTCCTTTCCCGCAGCGGAACATGGTGACTCCATAACCACCATTTCTTACGCTGACTGCGGCCTAGGCTGGGACATCACCCGATGGGATACCTACTCGCCATATGAACCGTCTAGGACTTCATGGTCGGCTTCATCAAACCATCCTGTGCTCCCTCTTGTCCAGCAGGAGAGTGGCATCCCTTATCCCTTTCTCGACCAATCAAGCACCCTCTCACCCCACTTGTATACTTCGCATGCGACACCTTCTCACCGCGCACATGCAGAACCATCTATACCATATCGCTATCCTCCATATCAACAGTTTGTTCCAACCTCACTTGACTTCGGTCAACACCCCGCACCACCCGGGTTCCCCGAAACAGGTTCCCGTCCCCATCTCACTTTCCATCGTGCACCACGCAGACATCCCTCCGGTCCATCTCGCCGCAGACGTGCTTCTCGTGCGATCGAGTACAATGGGTTATGGATTGATGAAGAAGATCTTTGCACAGCCCTGTCTGAGCACGATGGGAAGCTCATTGTCCACCAATGTCATTGGGAGGAAAACGTTTCGCTGTGTGGTCTCTGGGTCACAGGTGACAAGTCGAGCATCAACGTGCACATTCAAAAATGGCATGGAGGGGTTCCTGGAGGGGACAAATCGCAAGCTGACTGCCGCTGGTTTAGTTGCGGCCAGACAATGCTGAAAGAGTCCATTTCAAGACATATTGTCACGAAACATCTCGAGGAGGTGTGGGAGTGCCAGGGATGTGGGAAAGAGCTCGTTCGGAATGATGCCTACGGGCGGCATGCGGCGAAATCTGGTTCTCCCGCTTGCCAAAATTCGGGGGCTGTGATCTCCTACTCTGCTGATGCACAGGAGATTGACGCTCGCGCTGCTCTGGAAAGTGGAGGAAGACTGCGATATGCTAGTACATAATTATCGTTTGATTACACGCGCGGTGATTTTTCCCTGCTTATTACCAGGTTCATTCAGTCTGCTAGCCCTTGAGTACGTTGCTACAAATAGATGTGTACATATTTACCGACTCACTACTCAATCCACATTTTACTTGCGCTTTTCATCATTAATTGACCCGCCTACGACGTGGAAGAAAGGAGCAAGCCGTCAGCGTCGTTTCTCAAGTTCACACAACTAAACTTAGGATCGTTATCATTTAGAGGTCACCAACAATGATTGTCGTAGAAGGATGGTTTCATTCCTAGAGCATGTCGTGCGACGGGCCAACACCACGGCGCATTTACTTCCGCTTCCGTCCGCCACTGACATGCGGCAATCCCGAATCCCCATTTATCGATCCCCAAAGAGGTCGCCTGTGTAAGGGAAGTCGGATCGACAAAGAAGGAATCTGCTTCAGCGCTGGACAGTGAGTCATCAGCGTCCATGAATGTCAATTCGTCAAGTCCAACGATCTCTGCCCGGATCGTTGCTATTGTTCCAGTCGAACCCCCGCTTATCCTATGACGCATGGCACGGCAGATGTGGATCGTCGGCTCCAAGACCCCGTATCGGTGCTCAGATCCACAGACTGCAGAGAGGCGAGCACGATTGAATGAAAGCCTTTTCGAAAGATACGTGGCACGAACAAAAGGAACAACAATGCGATGAGGACTAGAGGTATTTTCTAATAGCAAGCACATGAGCTTTTTGGGAAAAAAAGATCCCGAAAACGAAGCGGAGGAATGCATTCCGTCAATCTTATGTCGGTGAGGTCTCCATGAAAGCCAACCTGCTCCAAATGCAGTCAGCCATGGTACTCCAGTCTTTGTACTGCAATGATGCAATAAAGTGAAAGGTCAGCTGGCGGCACAAGGAAAAAAGGAACAGGATAGAAAGATGAAAAAAAGCGAAGCCAATGGGTGACGAATTACTGAGACACCTGACAGGTGATGACTTCTACCAGCGCGTTGTTGAGAACGATAGGCAGATGGTTGCAGAAGAGCAGGCATGGGCAGAACACCAGAAAGTGAGAGACGAGAGGACAGAGGCACTCACAGTGTGGAAACATCGCGTGTCGAGAGAAACAAGGCACGAAGACACGCGCACCAAGAAGCGCTCACAGCGTGGAAGGTGGAAAGAGACCTGGCGAAAGCAGGAGGACAGCAGACACGTTGAAAACGGCCGGCAGCGAGCGGCGAGAGCGGCAATGATTCCAATGAGGATGAGACAGTGAATGAGTGCGATGTGGCCGATGAGGCCTTGAGGCCTGACCAGTGTCCGTCCAGGGCGATAAGGTGGCTTAGATATCACCAATATACCGTTTTTGTCCGTCAGGGACCCTGACTTCAGGCAAGTTCACATATTGCCGCTCCGGTTCTAGCGCTAGTACATGACGCAGCTCTTCTAATTTTTGCCCCATATAGATGGAGTGCTCCGCTTCAATAGTATCGATACCGCATCCGGCTGGCCCAACACGCCAACCCCAACCTGGCAAGTCGAGGATGATCCTATGATTCCTCTTCGAAAAAAAAGGATCTATAAAAGCACCATTCTCGCATTGGCGACATGCCCGTCAATATTTTCCTCGCTACCCAATGCCCGTCCCTCCCCGAATCGACTTTCCGTTCACCTCATCCCTTCCAGGCGACATGAGTGTCAATGAGGACTTCACGAGTACGCTTTCTGCTCCCTCACGTTGCACATCATGACCACCATGAAAGTACCGCGAGGTTATGGCGACCATTTGAGCCTGGGGACACCGACACTGGTGATGTGAGTGCCCCCTCGTCCATGTCGTCTTCGTGTCCTCACTATGTGCCATTCTTCAACCAGGGAGAATCATCAGCTATCTGTCGGACAGCATTCCACTATGGAAGATACTCTCCAACTTTCAGATGCCCAGTCCTCCTGGTATGCGAACCGACCATAGTGAGACATCTTTCTCAATCATGTTTACCGATCTCACCACTTCGTTAGTCATGATCTAGGTATACCCTCGGCTCACACAGCCAAGTAAGTACTTGTGAACGGAATATACTCTGCATGTCTCACTCTGGTTTAGCATGACGTCTCATAATCCCGGGTTATGGGGCCCTTCCGGTGTACAACCGGTTGCAGACATACTACGACCTCCGTTCCTTATGACCTGGTCCAGGATGTTACTCATTGGGAAGCTCCCACAACGTTCAGACACCCCGGGACTCCGTGGTCGGTTACACCAAACTATCCTGCACACCCTCTTCTCTTGCAGGAGAGTGGCATCCCCCATCCTTTCCTCGACCGATCAAGCCCCCTCTCACCCCACTTGTATAGTTCCCGTGCGACACATTCTCACCACGCATACGCACAACCATCTGTGCCATATCACTTTCTTCCATATCAATCATTCGCTGCTTCACCTGACATCCATCCATACCCTGCACCATCTGGCCCTACTGAAACAGGTCCTCGCCGCCCTCTTGTTTTCTATCGTGCACCACGCCAACATTCCACTGGTCCGTCTCGTCGCAGGCGTGCTTCTCGTGCAATCGAGCACAACGGGTTATGGATCGATGAAGAAGAACTCCGCAAAGCTCTGTCGGAACCCAGCGAGAAGCTCATCGTCCATCGGTGTCGTTGGCACGAAGCCCATTCGCCGTGTGGTCTCTGGGTCACAGGTGACAAGTCGAGCATCAACGTCCATATCCAAAAATGGCACGGAGGGACTCCTGGAGGGGACAGATTGCAGGCCGATTGCCGCTGGTTTAGTTGCGGCCAGACAATGCTGAAAGAGTCCATTTCAAGACATATTGTCACGAAACATCTCGAGGAGGTGTGGGAGTGCCAAGGGTGCGGGAAAGAGTTCGTTCGAAACGATGCCTACGGGCGGCATGCGGCGAAATCTAGTTCTGCTGCTTGCCAAACTTCGGGGGCTGTGATCTCCTACTCCACTGGCGCACGGGAGATTGATGCTCGCGCTGCTCTGGAAAGTGGAGGAAGACTGCGGTATGCTAGTACATGATTATCACTTGGTTACACGTGCGCTGTGATTTTTCCTCGCTTATCATAATGTATACTAGGTCCATTCAGCCTGCTAGCCCTGGAATCCGTTGTTACAGATAAATACATATCTACCGATTCACCACTCACCACCCAATCAATATTATACTCATGCTTATCACCATCATTAATTAACCCTGCCCACGACATGGAGAAAAAAAAGAAAGTTATCTGCGTCATCTTTCAAGTTCACACAACTGAGTTTAGCATCGTTATCATTTGGAGGTCGCTGATTTTCGGAGAAGAATGCCACGGTTTCTAGGGCATGTCGTGCGACGGAGTGCGTCCCAACACCACGGCTCAATTACTTCCGCTTCCTTTCGCCACTATGACGAACAGCAATCTCGAATCCTCACTTATCGATCCCCAGAGAGGTCGCCAACACTGCCAAGGCGCCTGTGCAAGGGATGGTTGGATCAATAAAGAAGAAATATACCTCATTGCTGGACAGGGAGTCATCAGCGTCCACGAACGTCAAATTTTCAAGTCCAGCGGTCCCTGCGCAGATGTGGACCGCCGACTCCAGACACTGTATCTATTATCAGCGCTCACATCCACAAATGGCAGAAAGAGGCGGGCATCATTGGATGAAAGCTTCGAAAGAGATGTACCACACGAACAGAAGGAACGACAATGCGACTAAGACTAGAAATGTTTTCTAACAGCAAGCGTCCTAGGTTGCAAGAATGTTAAGCGCTGAGCGGTCGTCGTAAAGTTCGACT
>JBBPMA010000654.1:8750-19290 GCA_038090075.1 Xanthoconium purpureum | reverse complement strand
ACAACAAATTCTAAGTAATTACAAATCCATATATGCTTTCCTCAGTCTGCTTACTCTTTGATCATATATATCTAGGAATATCAGCCATTAAAAAATTTCCTGATGGCCATCCCTCCAACCAATCCCGAACAAGAAGAACATGACCGAAACTACTGTGTTGCTCTTGCAGAATACCTCCGAGACAACCCACTCCCACCTGCTGTGCCTGAACAAGATCCCAACCCAGATCCAAACCCTGACATCAATCTTTCCCCACCTGAAGATGATATGGCTTTCCAAGGAGAACTTAAAGCGGGTCTCCTGGAAGAATTTTCTGGCAAACAAGAGGATGCCAACAGATGGATCCTTGCCATGAAAGGATACTTCACAATAAATGCATTGAAGTATAATGATCAGGCTAAAACCCTGACCCTGCTCAACAGAATAGGCAAGGGATGAGGAGCCTCCTTCTCCAAAGGTTGGCTCATGAAGCTGGATGATGAGAGCATGCCAGCTGAGGAGAAAACTTTCACTAAACTCCTCACACATTTTGGGGAAGTGTTCCTAACCATGGACCTTCACACCAAAAGCTGGAACAAGCTTGCCACCATGTGGCAGGAAGACTTCATTTATCATGGTGACTTTCATGAGTTCAAAGCCAACTTCAAACTAGAGGCTTCTAGGGCCAGTCTCGACAACCCCAACAATGAGCACATCCTCATGGACATGCTCAGTCGAATCGTCTCCCCTAGCATCGCCTATAAGATGGCCGCACTACCCATGGAACCCACTACCCACAAGGAGTGGCTCAAAAAGGCAGGACATTGCTAAGAGAATGCAACAACTATGAGGCAGAGGAACCCCTATCAGGACCTCTCGCAACACTAGCACCCACCAAGATCCAAATGCTATGGATATAAATAGGATCTACCTCACTCCTGCACAATGTGCCAACCATATCAGGAACAACCTTTGCTTTGTATGCCACAAGAAAGGTTGCAACACTAGAAACCACCCACGTGGAGGATCTCCCAAATCAGGCCCCTCCAGCAATAGGAAACCCCCTGTCCAAAACATCAGGACCACAGAGACTCCACCTCCTCCCAAAAATAAGGTGCTGGATTATATCAACCAGTTGAAGACCGATGACAAACTCTCCAATGCAGACATCCTTCACTCGCTGTGAGTTCTATATGACAATGATGTTGATGAACAAGGAGAAACCATCAACTATGTTCAAATCCAAGAGGTCCCTGAACCCGCCACAACCCAATCAGGTTTTTGAAAGGAAGGAATGTCTCAATGTCATTGCCTTTCCAATCCATTAGACCCATTTTTGTAACTGGTAGTAAGTCTTGCTCTATGAAAATCCCTGCATCACTTTACTCCAGTTCACTTGGAAAAATCATTGACCTCACTGCCCTCATTGACTCTGGAGCAACTTCTTGCTTCATCAACCATGACCTCGTCACCAGAAACAACTGGCCAAAAGAGTGGCTAAAAACCCCCATCTTGGCCCACAACACTGATGGCACCCCTAACACCAAAGGCGTAATATGATTCAAGGTATAACTCATCCTTCATCTTGGCAAAAAAGAAGAAAAACGATGGTTCTACATGGTCCACCTAGGAAATAAGAACCTCATCCTGGGACTACCTTGGCTCCAAGAGGTCAATCCCATCATTGACTGGACTGCCAGAAAAATAGACATCCCAGAAATCTGCACCATCCCACAGCACAACTCCCTTGATGCCACCTACCAGCAATATCTCATTCAATATTTCTCCATTGACCTGAATATAAAGATGGAAGAACTAATCCTCAGATGAATGAAGCATATTCCTGTCACTCTAGGCATCTGAAAGATGACCATTGCAATGGACCTGGCCCAACAAGCCAGACAAGCTGAACGAGAACTTCCTTCCGTTTACAAAGAATTTGCTGATGTGTTCCAAGCCAAAGACACCGATGGACTTCCTCCTAAAAGGGAGTTTGACCATGCTATCCAACTCAAGGACTCCTTCATCCCCTGATGCGCCAAATCTTATCCCTTGAACTCCACTGAACAAGAGGTCTGCAAGGCCTTTATCAATGAACATCTAAAGAATGGACAAATCCATCCCTCCCAATCTCCCCAGGCTGTGCCATTCTTTTTTGTCCCCAAAAAAGATGGCACACTCCATCCTTGTCAGGATTATTGCTACCTCAACCTTCACATGGTCAAAAATGCCTATCCCCTCCTGCTCATCTCTGACTTGGTGGACAAACTCAAGCATAGTAAACTTTTCACCAAGTTTGATGTTCATTGGGGATATAATAACATTCGCATTTGACCTGAAGACACCTGGAAGGTGGCATTTTCCACCCCCTTCAGCCTGTTTGAACCAACCATCATGTTCTTCAGCCTCTGCAATTCCCCAGCCACCTTCCAAGCCTATATGAACCATATGTTCACTGATTTCATCGATGAGGGATGGCTCATCATCTACATGGATGACATGCTCATACACTCAGAGAATGACCTCTCCCTTCATCAGGAACATACTAAATGAGTTCTCCAAAGACTTTGAGAGCAGCACCTCGCTCTCAAACTCTCTAAATGCACTTTTGACACCACCGAAGTGAAATACCTTGGACTTGTGATCACCCCTGGTTCCATCTGTATGGACTCCACCAAACTCAATGCCATCAAACAATGGGCCCCCCCCACTTGTGTCAAAGCCATCTGATCTTTCATTGGATTTTGTAACTTTTACTGGAAATTCATTCCTGGCTTCTCTGACCTTGCTAAACCACTCCTCAGCCTTACCCACAAAAAGGCTGTTTGGACCTGGACCCCAGACCATGCCAAAGTGTTCACTAAAATCAAGAATGCTTTCCTACGTTGACCCATGGCAACATGCACCCATGTGCCTATTTTTCCAAGATTTTCGCCCCCACAGAACACAACTACAACATTTATGACTGTGAGTTACTCACCGTCATAAATGTCCTCTCAGAATGGTGTCACTATCTTACTGGCACCTGTCATTGCATCATGATCCTCACTGACCATAAAAATCTGATGTACTTCAAAGAATCCCACACCCTGTCCCACTGCCAGGCATGATGGCAAATGTTCCTCCAGGACTACAATCTCTCCTGGATCCACATCCCCAGCTCTCAAATGGGACTGGCTGATGCCCTCTCTTGTCTCCATGATGTGGACATCTCCTCAGATAACACCAAGCAAGTCCTGCTTCCCAGCCTTCAAATTAACCTTCTTGATGCTGCCCTCACTGAGAAAATTGCTGAGTCCACCCCTTCTGACCAGTTTGTCATTGATGTGCTATGTGCCATGGAGTTGGACACAGTCCCTCTTCCATGCTCAGCCCCTTAAGACTGGTACTTCAACAACAGTGCCCTCTATTACAAGATGTGCCTGTATGTCCCCAAACCTGCCCGTCACCAACTAGTATCCTCCATCCACAAATCCCCCACCAGGGGTCATGGCAGATACTTCCACACCGTCAACTTACTCCAAAAGGACTACTGGTGGCCCAGCTTAACCACCTTCATTTGCAAATTCATCACTGGCTGTGCCCCTTGCCAGGCCTGCAAGGTTGACACTCACCTGTCCGCCCCCATGCTCACCCCTATTCCCTCCTCTGCCACCTGCCCCTTCCAGCAAATCTCTATGGACCTCATTACTGACTGTTACATGAGTTGACAGACTTATGTCAAGGTCAAGGATTCACTTACTCTGAGGGAGGTACTCATGAAAAGACACAATGTCCTCAAAGAAGTCTTAGGTTGAAGGGAATTAGATAGTGAGGGACTAGGTCACAATCAGACGAGTTGTGGATTGCAAGACTGACACTATAATTGTGCAGAACAAGAATAAGGAGAAAGTACAGGCTGAGTGGGTATTTAAGTACTACTGATTACATAAGAGGAACTCAGTAGAACTATGTGGAAAGTGGGGACATGTGACTACTGCAATAGAAGTAGTCAGGGGAGAAGACAGTCCTGTTAGTAGAGTGGGATGTTAAAGAGGGAAAAGTATAGGAGGAGATAGAGGGTCAAAGGTAAGTAAATAGTCGCTCTCTCTTTCATGATAAGGAAAGAGGTCATAGTACACTCGATGTGTTGCACAGATGAGGAAGAAAGTATGAGAAAGAAATAATATGTATTGTAACATTACCCCTTTCGTATACTCAAGCTCCAGGCTTGAGATATCTAAACCTCCCATTCCTTCTCCACCAGGGTGTTGAGGTCATCGTTGTCTGAGTAAGTTCCTCCATATGTGTTGCGAGACTCTGGTTGGGTAAGTGGATCGATTGGGCAGTTATCGACCACATGCCCTGGGGTGTTGCATCTTCCACAGATCTGAAGGTTGCAGATGTCATCAGAATGTCCCCATTGAAGACAAAGGTCACATTGGATCTCCAAACAATGATGTGCTGCATGACCCAGGGTGGATTGTCTGCAGGAAGGACAGGTGTACAAGGGACAGGAGAGCCTGAAGTGACCGAGATTTGAACATATGTAGCATTGGGTATTGGGGGATGCAGGACAAAGGGGTTGGACCAAGACCCAGGAGGTGGAAGAGGTGATCCATTGTCCGTCAGTGATCTGGATCTGGATGACATCGTTGTCCGTCGTGGTAAGGGGGATCAAGGAAGTGGGGCAGGAAGAGATTTGAAGAGCTAGTGGGATGGGGGATGGAGAACTGTCAGCAGGTTGGTCAGTCCTGGTTCGCTCAAGGTAGAGTTGCTGTTCTGCACGGGAGAGGGTGTGCCAGACCTGTAAGAAGGCAGGATAGAGGGTAGCACTTGGGAGCTCCTCCAGGTATTCATGGAAGGAGTGGGCAAAGAGGAGTTCAAGGATGGGGCCCAGTAGGAAGGAGAGGGTAGTGCAAAGAGGTGCCCCCAATGATTCTGGAAGATCACTAGAGCAGGCTCAGAACAGTTGGAGTTGGGCAAGTGAGATGTGATGGAGGAGTCCAACAAGGGCCTGACACTTGGTGTCATGCTTGTATGATGGAAGTCTTTCAATTTGGCTAAGGATGGTGGGGGAGGTGATGGCAATCATAAAGAGTGTGAAGACCCAGGAGGTGGTGAGGTATTGGATATAGATATTGCGAGTCTCTGGGGTAGGAGAGTGGAAGGGAGTGTAGAGTGAGGTGGGTGCAAGATGTGACATGGGAGAGGGGGGAGGCGGATTCTTTCCTGATGCCAGTGTCGAGCCAAATGGTCTATATAAACTAGAAGACTAAAGTTACCAAGGAAAAAGAGGATACAAAGAGCAAGAGCAACTCCAAACCAAACAAATGGGATGTTGTTGAGTTGCATACACAGGGGGGTACTCACTAGGAGACGCCTTGTCCTGTGGTGCTAGTAGTGGATGGGGCAGCTGGTTTCCTTACAGAAGCAAGGGTGAGTTCTGGTGTGGTCAAGGGGGAGATTGTGTCGATGAAGAAAGGTGAGTTGGTATGTGGTGAGCCCCAAGAACCAGGGGATATCAATGGGTCTGATGGGGGTGGAAAAGTTGTCATGCTGAGGGATGAAAGGCATGTTGTTATCTTTAAATTCTGGAGTTGATGGGCCTTTTTGTATCTTGTGAGAATGTCTGATGCGTGTTGGAGGTTAGACTTGGGTTCCCAGGTGTTCTCTGATGATGGGTATCCTTTCCATGCGGTCAGGAACCTCCGTTGTCCCACGGAGCCCCGATGTGAAACAATCTGTTCCACTTTGTATTCTTCCTCAGAGGCAATTAGATCAGGTGGAGGTTTCGAGAAGTTGGGTCCATGTGCTTCAGTTTCTTTGTATGGGGATAGTAGGGAGGCATGGAAATGTTATGTCGAGCATAGCTTTCTAGTGTTCCCTATGCTCCTGGGGCTATCACCCAGTGAGACTTGGTGAGGCAGCCGTTAGGTCTTATTGATGTAGCCTAGCAGGCAAGGGCTTATTGTCATGGCCTTCCTGGACAGTAGTAAAGCTTGAAGTGATACTTGATGGACCTAAGAGTAGGTCGTCGATTGGGCGAAGCACACGGACTAAGTGTGAACACAAGTCTTCCCTCAATTGTGAGGCAAAGCGAGTCTCAAGGAGTCTGGGAGGAGACCTTGGAATGGACTAGATTACAACACGAATGCATAGAACTAGCTGGAGAATTCCAGCATACATGGAGGGGTTTATATACCTCTAAGGGAAGCGCATGGACCGAGATGGAATGGAGACATAAGTGGAAAAATGGAGGTCCGTAGGGGTTTCATGTCTATAAGGAGAAGTGGAGAGCCATGAGAAGAGCAGAAAGGGGAACATACAGGAGACCAGGAGAGGTCCGTTCCAGAAGGGATACAGAGCTCCATGTCGCAAAGGGAACTGCGGAGTCAGAAGAGCGGAAGGCTGAGACGAAAGTGGAAAGAGACCGAGATGTATCTGGAAGGCGGAAGGCCAACGGGACAGCGAGATCTATGCACAGCGGATAGAAGCCTAACCATGCTGGAAATCAGAAAGAGGAACTGGAACGGGATGGAGGAGACCAGGCGTCAAGTGGAGCGGCATAGGGAACGAGGTAGTTCCTGATGGGAAGGGAGAGGTTGTCCCATGGAGTGAGAGAAAAAGAGGGGATCTTGTCGAAGGGCATGAAATCTGTAACATTACCCCCTTTATAAGACTGATTCACTGAATCAGAATACGTCCTGCTCGGAGAGGGGGTCAATTGGGGGGGCGAACTTGTCATCGCTGAATTCCTCCTCGGAGTCTGAACCAACTCCGGAAAGTTGGGTGGAAGTTCCCAGGGAGGGGTGCGGGTTGGAAGGGCAACGTCCTTGAGTGTGGCCCGGGGCTGTGGTATCGCAGTAGGGGCAAATGTATTGAGGGCATTCAGTGTGGAAGTGACCTCGCTCATGGCAATGGAAGCACCGGTATCTGCATCAAAGATGGTTGCTAAGGGAGGAGTCTGGGGTTCGGAGGTTCGGGGGAGGAACTGGGGTAGGGGGCTTGGCAGAAGGTCTACCTGCCACAAGGGCGTGAGCGATCCTGGCAGCAAGAGCTGGAAGGTTCCGGGGGAGTGGAGTGATGACGGCCAGAGAGGGTCCGGCGGGAATTGGACGGAAGGCGTTGTTGACGAGGTTATCTCCATGGCAGTAGGGAGGGTCAGGTCTCTGACTATCTCCAATTGGAGGCTCAGGGGTAGGTGGGGAGGAGTCGACGAAGCCAGTAAAGCAAGTAAGGTCAGCTCCAGACAGGATGCGTAGGACATTCTGGAAGTGGAAGTAGGTGTGTCCCGGCGGGAGCTGCCCAAGGATGCCAGGGAAGCCGAGAGTCATGAGCAGTTTGAAGCAGTGGGAACGAAGTTCAAGAATGAGTCGTCTGATGTCAGCATCGCAGCGTTCATAGGGGGGAGGTCTCTCCGCGTAAACATTGTGGAAGGCGGTGTATACACGGTACATGGAGATGGCTTTGTGTAGGGCAGGGGAATTTCACACGAATGCATGGTCTTCGACTTGAGACGCGAGGAATGGAGTCTTGAGGAAGGTGGCATAGAGGAGATTGCACTGGAGTTGGGGGAGTGTGAGGATTCTGTCTGTGGAGATGTTGGACATTGGGGACTGAGGGAGAACGGAGGCAAAATAGGTTTTATAAGATGGGCTCCTGAAGGCCATACCCATTTGGATTCTAAAAGGGGAGGGGCGGAGTCCTGTTCAAGCACTAAGGCCTTTGACTACGGGAATCTGAATTCGGAGGAGCGGAACGCCATCTACTCTGTTTGGGAGTCACCCCAATTGGCAGTGGCGGCAGCTGTTCCCCAGGCATCAGTAGTGCTGTCATAGCTCCAGTTTGGGGCTCTGACGTGGGTTGGGGGAATGAGGCCGAATTTGAAGTGTCTACCTAGAATGTCAACCATCCATATGTAAGGTGTGGAGGGGAAGCGGAAGCGAGAAATGAAAAAAAGACTGGCCATAGCAAAGATGAAGATCATCTCTTGGGTGGAGAGGATGACCTGCATGATTGAGTCTAGGGGGAGTCTGGGGTTTTGAAGACGTCGTTGTGTCTCATTTTATAGGCCCTGAGGATGTTCCTAGCATGGGCGAGATTGGAAGGGGGTTCCCAGGTGTCTTCCGATGGGGGATAGCCTTCCCAATGGATGCGAAATTGGCAGTGAGCGGAGGTCCCTCTGTGGGCAATGATGGATTTCACGGTATATTCTTCTTCCCCTTGGATCTCCGAGGGGGGAGGTCAGTTGAAATTTGGGCCGTGTTCGGGGGTTTCCCAATAGGTGGATAAGAGGTTGGCATGGAAGACTGGATGGATCTTCCAAGTCGGTGGGAGTTGGAGGCAGTAGGAAAGCGGGGAAAGCACCTGTTCGATTTCAAATGGGCCTTCTTGGCGAGGGGCAAGTTTCTTGGATTGGTAATGGAGTTTCAGGTTATGGTTATCTAACCACACCTTATCTCTGACTTTCCAGGGTTTGAATCGGGAGTTGATGCGGTCTTTGACAAGATTAGCTGCTTTAGCGTGGGCTTCTATGGCTTCCGTTCAGGTGGTCTCAAGGAGACTGAGGCATTTTTCTAGTTCAGGAAGGAAGGTCCATCCGATCTTTGGATAGGCCCAGGGTTCATAGCCCATTATGAGAGAAAATGGGGTTTGGTTGGTAACAGAGTGGGTGGTGGAGTTGTGAGAGAATTCTGCCATGGGAGAGGGTTCTGCCCATGTGTTGGGTTGATCGGAGGAAAATAGGCGGAGGTAGGTTTCGAGTTCTTGGTTTACCCTTTTGGATTCTCCATCAGTCTGAGGGTGGTAGGTGGTAGAGAGGGCCACGTCATAGTTTAGGAGGCGGGTGAGTTCTCGGGTGAATGCTGAGGCGAATTGGGGGCCCTGATTGGAGATGACCTTGTCATGTAGGCCGAATCTGGGGAAGATGTGCTGGAAAAAGATGGAGGCGATGTCCATGGCGGAGGCGGTCTTGTTGCAAGGACGGAAAATTACCCCCTTAGTAAGGCCATGGTTGACCACAACCAAAATAGAATCGAAGCCACCAGAAAGGGGAAGGTCAGTGATGAGGTCCATGGAAATTTGCTGGAACGGGCAGGTGGCGGTGGATGGAATAGGAGTGAGGGCGGGCGCGCTGGGGTGAGTATTGACCTTACAGGCTTGACAGGAAGCACAGCCTGCAATGAATTTGTGGACGAAGGTGGTGAGGCCTGGCCACCAGTAGTCTTTCTGGAGGAGGTTGATGGTGCGGAAGTAGCCACCATGGCCGCCTGCTGGGGACTCGTGGATGGAGGAGACAAGTTGGTAGCGGGCAGATTCAGGGATGTAGAGGCATGATTTGTAATAGAGGGCGCCATTGTCGAAGTACCAGTCATGAGGGGCTGAGCGCAGAAGAGGAACAGTGTCCGACTCCATGGCGCGCAGTGCGTCGATGATGAATTGGTCGGAAGGGGTGGATTCAGTGATCTTATTCGCAAGCGCCGCATCAAGAAGGTTAATCTGAAGTCTTGGGAGAAGGATCTGTTCGGAGTTATCCAAGGACGTATCTACATCATGGAGGCAGGATAATGCGTCAGTGGGGCCCATCAGGTTGCCAGGAACGTGTATCCAGGAGAGGTCAAAATCCTGGAGGAACATTTGCCAGCGTGCCTGGCAGCAAGTGAGATTGTGGGATTCTTTGAAGTATGTCAGGTTTTTGTGGTCGGTGAGGATAGTGACGCGGTGGAGGGTCCCGGTGAGGTAATGGCGCCATTCCGCTAGTGCTTGTATGACTGCGAGGAGTTTGCGATCATAGATGTTGTAGTTTCGCTCGGCTGGGGCGAAGATTTTAGAGAAATAAGCACAAGGGTGTAGGTCACCATTGGAGTCCTTTTGCATGAGGACTGCTCCGGAAGCGGTCAGGGAAGCGTCAGTCATGATGAAAAAGGGTTTCTCGGTATTGGGAAACAAGAGTACTGGATGGCGTAAGAAGGTGTTTTGATTTTTGCAAATGCTTCTAAGTGGTCTGGAGTCCATTGCCAGACAGCTTTCTTGTGAGTTAAACTTAGGAGGGGTTTGGCGAGGTCAGAGAAACCAGGGATGAATTTTCGGTAAAAGTTGCAAAATCTGATGAAGGATTGGACCACTTTGACACTGCAGGGGTTCTCCCATTTTTCGATGGCATTGAGTTTGGTGGGGTCCATTCGGATGGAACCGGGGGTGATAACGAGGCCTAGGTACTCCACTTCTTTAGCGTTGAAAGTACATTTAGCCAGTTTCAAGGCCAAGCGCTGTTCGCGAAGACATTGGAGGACTCTTTTGGTCCGTTCTTGGTGGAGCGAAAGGTTGTCTTCAGAGTGTATGAGCATATCATCCATATAGATGATGAGCCAACCCTCTTCGATGAAGTCAGCGAACGTATGATTCATGTAGGCCTGAAATGTGGCCGGGGAATTGCAGAGTCCAAAGAACATGACTGTGGGCTCGAAGAGCCTGAATGGGGTAGAGAACGCTGCCTTCCAGGTGTCTTCGGGTCGAATGCGAATGTTATTGTAGCCCCAGCGCACATTGAACTTGGTAAAAAGTTTGCTATGTTTGAGCT
>JBBPMA010000653.1:0-19328 GCA_038090075.1 Xanthoconium purpureum | reverse complement strand
ACCTTTAACCTCTTGACCTTTCTCCCAACATACGTACTTGGCTACATCCATCGTGTCACATACCAGAGCATTCCCACACACGTGGTGCATCGCCCGTTCAACAGCAGGTTCATACTGAATGACATCGACGGCAAGTCGAGCTCCTTTGGCAAAGGAACGGAACTTGTCATTAACAGGCTTCACGGAGATTGTGTCGAGGGGCAAAAAGGTTGCTTGCCCAGCTCGTTGGGTGCGCAGGTACTTGAAAATAGGATGAGTCAATATAGATATTCGTAGGCACGTCGAACCTACCTCAATGCATTCAATCGCTGTTTTCTCCTCATCCACAACTATCGCGTCAATGTTCCTACCCAAAATCACAGAAACAGCAGTCTCATATTTGCGTTGCGTGGGCTTGCACAGATCTACTACTCGTCCACGGACACCTATATTTTTTAGCACAACAGTTGGAACGGTTTAATACTTGGATCCACAAATAAAAGCGTACCTTGGAACACGCGCTGCAAGCTCGCAAGAGTCTCCTTGAGCTTCGCTTCTCGCTCCGTTTCAGTCCTGTCAATCCCCGCTTGGAGGAGACGCTGGTAGACATCCGTAAGCTTCTCATTCGCCTCTGTTTCGAGACGGCTGAAGGGACATTTACTTCTACTCGGACGGGGTACTGTGTAAAACGTACGCTATGCGGGTCCGTTCGCTCTGGTGATTGTCATATTCTTGCCTGACACGAGCCAAGTCAGCTTGCAGAGTCGCCAACTTTTGTTCAAGCTAACAGAATCCATCAGACGACTAGCAGTTGTGGCTACTGGCAACATTACCTCTGCCTTCTTTTCTCCTTGAGTATTTGAATCCTCAGTCAGCTTGATCTTCTTGGTTTCCATCTCTTCTATTTGAGTTTTAAGCTGGCCAAGCGTACGCGACGCGGTCTTTTCTTCTCTTCCAAGCGTCTCGAGTGATTGACGTTCAGTTACGGCCAACACACTCGCTTGCGCTTTTCTAATTGAACCCAAGGGTGAGCAACACGTTCTTTTTAGAGGTAGGATCACCTCACAGAGCGCGGTACTCGGCAAGACTCTCTTCACTCAAAGCTGCGTTGTCCTGGGATGCCCGACGGTATGCCTCTAACAATAAAGTATCAGTGAATCGTACATATCGGATGAACACAGACAAACCTGTAGCTTCATCCGCCGCTCTACGCGCAGTTTGGAGGTCACGGCGAAGGGTATTCAGCTTGACTTCCTGACGCTCCTCATCTTTTCCAACTTGTTCACGTGTGGTTCGGGCATTCTGCACCTTTCTGGCGGAGTGCTTGATCTTCTCGTCGGTTGCAACCAGGTCAGGCTCCTATACAGGCGTTCAAGCACAGGTAACGTGAATCGGGAGTGAAGCTCTACCGACTTTCGACTCGACGATCTTTTCCGCCTTCTTTACTTTCTTTTCTTCCCGGACGACAGCAGTACGAGCTCTAGCCTGATCGGCACGGGCGTCTTCCAGGGCCTTGTCATGTTGCTGCTGCTCTGCGCGCAATCCCGCAAGAGCTCGTGATTTCTTCTGTATGTCCCTGGCATTGGCTTCGAGAGCTTCTTCGATGTGAAAGAGCTTGTATAGGATCCGGCGCAGGATGAGGTCATCCTAGGAGGCGTATATAAGCGACACTCGTAACTTATCACGACGGAAACGAACTCTTTCTTGACAGAGAGCTTCAAAACGCTCTGCTTCTCCTTTCTGTTCTTTATACTGCCGTATTTCACCAGCGATACCCCGTCGCTTTGTGAAGTTGAACGTCGCGTTTTCCGTAGCTCGTTCTTGTGCTTCCTTTGCCTTTTCGTAATCTGGCGCCAACTCGAGGGAACCAGAGATTTGCTCGATGAGGCGGGTAAGTTCACGTGGCGATTGAGAGGCGACGGCTTCAACATCTCCTTGGAAGACGAGGAAGTTCTTCGCTTTGACAAGAATGTTATGGGAGACGAGAGCGGTATTGTAGGCGGCATACGTCACAACCCTATCGTTGAGACGGTACTCGGATGCACCTGTGGTAGAAATACTACGAGAAGGTGAGATCCAAGGACAGAGCCAAGAGTAGCGCGAGACCCACGTCCGCTGGAAGAACCAATCTCTGTTCTTTTCGTCCCGGTATACAGCAAGGACCCAAGCTTTCTTTGCGGTTCCCTCGCCTTCGCCCTCTTCTCCGTCGCTGTCGTCTTGCGCGTCGTCTTGAGCTTGAGTATCCTCCGAGCCGTCAGTGGGGCCCCGCGCGAGACGCCGACCTCGATAAACCAAGTCTTTTAGCTGGCTACTCCGAAGCTGAGCACTCTTCACGCCGAGCACGAAGGAGATGGCGTCCATGAGGTTTGACTTTCCAGCGCCATTTGGACCGATGATGGAGGTAAAGTGTTTGAATGGGCCGATGACTTGGTGACCGCTGTAAAGATACGTCGCTTGGTACTGTATGGATGATAGGCGGGACGCGAGACGTACCGGTATGATTTGAAGTTGGATAGCTCAATGCGAACGAGAGGCATATCGCCCGGGTTAGGGGAACAGCGAAACGACCACCAACAAGGACGCGTCCAGAGACACGTATGTCACATATTGTCACAGTCACATTTAGTCTCCGGCGCACGGTCCGCTCGGTCCTGAGTTGTCAACTCAGAATGAAAGCCTAGAATTCAAAACGAATGGAATGTCGATTGCGAATCAAAAGAACGACCAAAATTCTAGGTACATAACAAGTCCAAGTCCACCCCTCTCGAACGCACACTTCGAGTACTTTGCTGACCCGGCACTCAGAACACACGAACGAGCTTAGCATGATCTTCATGGTCGTTGAGGGACAGGAACTCGCTGCTGGGCTTCATTGCGTACTGTGGGACATCGGACATCGAATGTGTTTGACGGTGCGTATCTACCTGCGGGTGCATTGGTTGACTCGACTATGACGTCACGAGAGGCACGCACTTACTTCTACATGAATGGCTGTAGGCTCTCTCGCGGGCCGAGCGCGGGGGTGGGGTGGATTCGCAAACACCGCACCGCCTGATCTTTCATCAGAATGACTGCGTAACTGAAATGAACCACTGGTAGACGGTTAAAAACACATGTTGCTCACTATACCTCAGGGATAGCCAGATTGAAGTTATAGAGCCGACGAACTACGCGCGAAGCCATGATCTGGAATGGGAGGGTAAGGGTCCAATGCATTAATCATGATGACACGAGAACGTACTGTCGAGGCTATGGCCGCAGGAACGTTGAATATGACACTCAAGACCGCGTTTAGGTTCATGATCATGAATATTGTGGCCACCAAGTTTGCCAAGAAACTATCTTCGCATAAGCGCCAAATAAATCAGCGAAGGTGCGAAGAACGTACGCGAGGATGAAATAAACCAGCCCGTCAGAGAACACCATACGGATCAGCTTACTGTGGATCCCAGAACTGCCAGAGATACGTCGAGTCCACGCTAACTTGTACGCAGTCAGGCAGAGAACAATCAGATCGAAGCTCATGGAGTAGATAAAAGTGGCCGCGAGGATGGTCGTGTTACTGTCGACAATCGTACAGCCAACACCCTGAACCCAGACCACCTTGAGCAGCACACCTAACCTGAGATCAGCACGCGCCGAAAGACTAAATACGCTTTCACATACCTTGCAAAATAAGGGACCAATGCCCGAGAATAAGCAAGACGATGGCGCCAACTACCCACTTGTTTTGAGACCAGATTGCTATACTGTGATGATCGCAGTGAGTGGCGTGAAGGATTGATGATAGTAAGCCGGAAAACTTACGTTCGAAGCGAAAGATTGATGCTAGCCAGCCCGAGTGCGGAGTCACCGGCAAGCTTGACGGAAGTTAGTGGTTTCCCTCCACGCATGGTCAGAGGGAGTACAAACCTGGTTGAACACATACAACGTTTGGCAGTTGATCCTTCTGTGTCTTCCTTTTGAGTACGATCAACGGGAATGGGGGAGTTGGACTAACTTGGGTGTGTCAAGAGAAACCAATCTATGATGCAACCGTGCGAGTCAACAACGCACTGGATCAAGAACAGGTGCTCTTACATTCCGACCATTGCGAACAACAACAGATATCGACCAGCGAAATAGAAAATCTATAACGAGGCGTGGTTATCTGCACCTTGTCCCGCAATGTACACTGAACTTACCAAAGGCCAACGAAATTTCCTTTTCCCAGAAATAACAGCCCAGTCGAAATCGAGAGTGAGGATCATCTCCCATCTAGTAGCGCATGTACTCTCAACTTGAAGTCTGAGATGCTCGGAACTTGGACTTACCCATAGAGACCCAGCAAGGCATGCATCAGCCTGTCGAAGACCACTAAGAGATGGTCACTGAGAAAATAACTTAGTTAATAGAGCTACCAACTCACCCAAGTCCGTCGAAAGTTCTGAAAGCGACTGCCAGTTGGCCATTTTGACGAGGACGAGATAGAGTTCGTAAAGGTGAACGAGTGGTCAAGCCGAAGAGCACCTAAAACAAGGAAAGAAAAGCGAAATGGAGGAATCTATAAAATGTCCCCCGTTATTTAAATAAACTCTCGGCCACATTGATAGGCTTCTGTGTCCGTCAAGGGCGCGCACAATGAGCAACTTACGGCGCTCGATTCAAGGAAGCCGAACGCGCGGTGATGTGTAATGCCAGTTCTAAAACAACCCTGGCGGGTTACTTAACGGCACAATGATGGCCGCACGAAGGTGAAACAGCAACCTGCGTCCGATCGAGGGGTGGCTCCGATACGATACCCACCATGACCACACTGAGATCTCACTCACCTTCGACCCTGCACTGAAACCAGTGGTCACATATCTGCCATCGCTGAATACCGCAACACTTCTGGAGGGCTTCCAGTACTCGAGATGCACAGAGTCTCTGGAAACAACGGACATTGTTGCCGGAAGGTGCTGATGCAGTGACGCTCGGTAGTCCGAAGGCGTCGCGATCGCACTTCGGACGTTCTTTGCTAGCTTACCTTCTGGTGACCAAGCAATCTCCGCGCCACGCCGCTACATCAGGTTCAACATTCCGCCTCGTTCCCTCGTCTCGACTCCCGGAGGACGTGGTCTAACCGAGATCTGGCTCTCGATGAACAAATTAAAATCACCTTATTGGGCTAGGTTTCTTCTCCGTTCATCAAGCGCTCAGGGCCTGCGGCAAATGCCGATTGTGACATTTGACACATGTAAGATTGGAAGTTTGAGCTCGCGATCGTGGGTCTATGCGCCATCTCCTGGTTGGTAGTAAGTTAGTAGAAACACTCTAGGGGTGTCTGATCACCATGAGCAGTCTCGCAACTCCGCACAACACCGTCAATCATCCAGGCGGGGAGCTCCAGAGCCAGGTTTGTCGGCATTTGGAAGGGGTCCAGGGCATGGGCTGATCGACAGAAGGAACAGAAAAGGTCCCCGCCCATTGGCATTTTGAGCGACCCCAAAACCTGAAGGTTCCGGCTTAGCCATCAGAAGTCACAACTTCCTTGTCTTCCCGCATGACGACAGGTCGGATTGTGTAACATCGTGGCATGCAGCACTCGGTTTGCCATCGTTGTCAATACGCTTTATTGAATGTTCCGAAATCAACCAGATGGCCCTTTTTTGACGGCGCGTCTTGCGCTCGGTGGCAGCAGAATGCTCCACTTTCGAAGGAAAGTGTTCAGAGGTGATTAGAATGTTTTCTCAAATCCTGACACTCAACTAATCGGGGCGTCGCGCCGCATGCAATCCGAGCGAGGTCTAGATATGACTCAGAAACCGAAACCTATCGATGGGGATGAATAGACATAAGTTACCAGCTATGTAAGCGCGGCGTTCTTGAGAAAAATTGCAAGAAATACCCACTATGAAGAATTAGACGGGGTAAGACAGAATCTCCACGTCGGTGATCAAGAAAGAATAGAATTCTCTGTTGATGCTCCGCGTTGATCTTGAAGCGTGCAGACATGATCATCCCGCTTATGGGCGCTTCCTAGCGGACCTGTTCCTCGAAGGCACGGAGGTTTCAAAAAGTGCCGGGGATTGGGGACGGAAGGTCAGATGTTCGAGTGTTTGGTTGTCGTCTCATCGTGCAGGCGCTGTTGGGGCTCATACATATCTCAAAAAAATTGTTTCCGGTCCGCCGTGAGTTCGCATCTCCCATTCGGGCTTCTCCTCCTCGACAGTCAAGATTCGTCGAGAAGTGAATTCAGTAATGTCCGACGGAGGACCACGTTTGGCGCATTTGTAGGCGACGCTGGAGGGGCCGATCTCATTTTGCCGCCCAAGGAGCCATGTACCATGTGGTCGGTCAGAGCATCACCGCGGAAGTGTAGGGAAGTGTCTCACACTTGTAAGTGTCGCATGTTATCGCTCCAATTGCCGCCGAAATTGTTTGGATCACGGAGGATTCTGCTTCGAGCCCTCGCGGCAGTCGTCACAACGTGATTCCTTACGAAAAAGTGACATTAGGCCTACGCCATCTGGTATGGGGTGACCTTGTGTGGCTTTTTCAGAGTAAACAAGGTTGAAAGTTCCCCTGACAGGCTGATACTCTGGCCCATTGACATCTGCAAATGCGACGTACTTTTTAGTTGGCATTGCAGAAAGGTGCGGCGTAAACTTCAACTCGGTTTCAGCGCAGAACGACCCTTGGATTCTTTTCTGCTTGGCAGGCGCCCAGGAACATTCCAGTCACAGCCCTCGAAATTGTAGATACGTTCCTCGCGGACTGGGATAAGGAGTGTTGTTCCGCACTTTGATGGTGAGGGGTGGCCAATTAATTATCTATGCATATCATGGTTCTCTGGCTCATCCGAGTCGACTACAGCGGGGAACTTGGAAGGACAGCGTCCGAACCTCCAGCGACCCTCATGCACCAGAGAAGCGGGATATATATGGAAGAGTACCGTGAGTTGGTAATCGGGTTTCCTTTCCTGAAGTGAAACGAGCAGCGAGCGAAAATGATTGGCAAGGAACGCAATTGGCCATCCAAACGCCATGTCCGAGGTGTCGGCAAGCACCTTTTAAGACTGCATGCATCTTGAAACTGGCCTCTTCACCGGCACCCATTATACTAGCCACCTGTCCGTCCTTGCTGCCATCCTCACCACTCCTTGATCGACACGCCCAATGGTCGACTGGCAGTCCCCAGCTGAGATAAAGGCTGACGCAGGTGGGTCGGAATACGTCATGGCGTCCCCGCACTAACCACGGTCATCACTAGTCGCCTTCAATAACTTTATGCATGCTCTCTTGGGTCTCTACGTGTAAGCCATCTTCGGACTTCCGCATATATGCACCATGACCTTATGTGAACATGTAGATGGGAGTTCGTCACCTCGCTGGACTTTGATTGGGAGTTCATCTCTGGAAAGAAAAAGTTCAAATGGCCATTGGTAGGGCCTTGCATCTATCACCGATGGTCACCCGCTAATCACGACTCCTCCCCAGACGTTTTATTTCGCAGGTCGTTATTGTCTATTGCTCGCTCTGATAGGAATGTAAGGTTGATTTCGCATCAATACGAGTATCGCCGATCATGACGTTCCCCGTAGTGCCATTGCCCTCAATGTCAAGACGGAAATCGACTGCCAGGCTCTGTATACGTTCAACCAAGTATTCGGAAACGCCGCCGTCGGACTCGCAAGTATCAATCTCTCCATCAGAACGTAAGTTGATCAACTGAGATCTTTGCATGTCGCCCCTTACATTCCTCAGAATGGCAGTATGGTCGCAGAACAAGCATGTCGTGGCGTTCCTAGTCGTGGTTATACTTGTCCATTGGTCGTTCCTACTACATGGTGGGTAGTTTGACGCCGCACCGAGACACTGATATATCTCACCCTCTAGGGATTCTTCTCAAGGCTGCTTGGATCCAGGGCACTTGTGTCATCACGTACACCGACAACCAGATCCTTGCTATTAGCTTTATATATTCCATGATTTTCGATTTCACCGTCTTGTGTTTGACTGGCTGGAAACTTGCGTTCCCTGCAAGTGGCCGGTCGAAACTCATTGACCTCATATTCAGGGACGGGCTGATCTACTTTCTTATCGCGTAAGTCCGCATATATGCGCCCGAATAAGCTAGTAGACTAACAAATCTACGTTTACAGATTCTTGGCAAACCTGCTCGCGACGGTGAGTACAGTCGCTTGTCAGGCATCTGCCCGGCGACCTTTTGAGCGACTATTAGATTTTTATGCTGCTGAACCTGAATGCGGTTATGTCAATCATCGCAAATGTTCCCGCTGCAATTGCATCAACTGTACGTGAACAGGAATTACTTCACCCCATATAAGTTAACTTGGAATCAGATTGTGGCTTGTCGAGTTGTCCGACGATTAACAAAATTTACTTCCCAGAGGGCGGAGGTCTTCACGTCTGTATGATGGAATATTTAGTTTTCGCCATCCTGACATGCCTGCTGTATAGTTCGACCGCTCAATCGACCGTTGCATTCCGCGCACCTCCAAGTTCGACGTCTCCGCACCATCTCTCCGTGAAAAAGGGAGATAGTGTCCATATCCGAGTATGATACAGTGGCTGTCCCTGCTGGATGATCTGACAGGATCCTTAGATGAGTTCTCTTGTAAATCACCAAGATGGAGAGTACGATGCCGCAGGAAGAGTCCTTCAGGACGATGAATTCGACCCTGAAGCGCAGGCCATCAATGACGAATTCAAAAAACCACCGTATTAGACTCCCGGCCCATGTCACATCTCGCAATACCCTGCTAATCGTTGTCCCCAATCACCTCTCGCATACCTCTCGTTAAGATAATCCATTCGCTTCCCGTTCTCCGCACCACGCTTCGTTGAATGCTACGCACGGGTGCCGAGACCGTCATATCATGGCCTGCGGTGATTTGCACCTTATGGTTATTCCGTTCGAGGACAATTGTCTTCTTGGACCTTTTCTCGTTTTAACTCATGCCCTACGTACATTTTATTGGCTACTACGATAGTGGCATACGTTGACAACCTTGACGCATCATCGAATTGGACGAAGGTGGTAGTGAGGTAACTTCCACGTTGTACGAATAAACCCCATCCTGGTCGGGTAGTGACAAAATAGTGACTCTTACCGTGTTGAAGGCAATCCAGCTTGTTCCAAGGCATGATTGTATATTTCCCCATCTTTATGCCAGGGAGACACAACGACTTCCGACCGGTTCGTCGGGATCGATCGATGACCGTAGTAGCCGGTGAGCCAATAATATTTTAGACGACTCGACAGTCTCAACTTGAGCGACGTCGACCATGAATACTCAGCTTAACCTGACTATTTGCCACCCTCGTCTGTCTTCTGGCAAGGATTCCAATACAGCGGTCGTGGCCAAGTCTCTCGTCCCCACTGTTCTGCCCGCCAACCACGTGCTCATAAAGGTTGACCGTTTTGGCTATTCGGCCAACAACGTTACCTACCAAGCTCTCGGAGAGATACCTCATTTTCGGTATGTTTGCTTTCATTCTGGAGAGATGCACTGAGATGGAGCATTTATGTAGCTATTTCGATTTCCACCAGGCGCCAGAAGATCCAGAGTCAAGTGTATCACCAGCTACCCATGGCGTGACCCCAGTATGGGGGTTTGGAACTGTTGTCGCTTCAACGCTTCCAGTGATTCACTCTGGCGAACGGGTTTATGGTTACTTTGCCCCTACGCGTTTCCTCGCCCTCTCGATTCCACCATCGGATGTCAATCGATTTGCGTTCGCTGTTTCTCGCCCACACTTGCCTGAAGGTATTGACCTGCTCGACACAAATTGCGCTTGTTTCTCATGATTTGCCAGACAGAAGACCCTACAATCAAATTACCAGGTGCTCTACGGATCCCCTGTACGACCCGTCGCCCGCTGTGGAGGATCTCACTATGCTTTACCGACCACTGTTCTGGACTTCCTTCTGGTGCGAAGATTGGTTCAACACCTCGCAATATCGTGGAGAAGCATCCCGAATCCTGATTTCCTCTGCGTCAGCCAAAACGGCCTTCTGTTTGGCATACCTCATAAGAAAGCGGAGTGCCACTGACAGCGGCCGTACAAGGCAGGTCGTTGGCCTTACGTCCAGGAAGAATTTCGAGTTCACAAAGAATCTCGGCCTCTACGACCACGTACTGGAGTACGATGGATTCGAAAACGCGGCTGTGATGAGTGAACCATCACAAAAGTGGCTTTACGTCGACGTGGCGGGTAACGAGAGCTTGAACTTCAGAATACGCAAGCATTTCTCCAATGCCAAGTCGAACCTCGCTGGTTCTGTTGCCCTTGGGCTCACGAACCTGTCGCCATCGACGAAGAGCGACTCAGCGGAAAAGTGGACTACAAACGACTTCTCTTCACAGAGAGCCCCGACGACCCTCGAACAATTTTTCATGCCAGAGTGGCTCGCGAGGCGTAAGAAGCAGCTCTCTGTTGAGAAGATCACGCGAATGCAAAAGGACGCATGGTCTGGGCTTATGCGGGATTGCGGGACTTGGGGAGTTGCGATTCGCAGGGTGTGTGGAGCGCAGAATGTGAAGAGGGCGTACGAAGAGGTGGTCAAGTCTGGCATTCCTCCAGATCAGGGTCTGGTCTGGAGCATGTGGGAGGATGTGGTGAACGCGCGTTTGTAAAAAAATTGTACTATCACCTTATATGTAGTGGGGATGAACTTTGGCAATCCTCGATTTGGCAAGGTACATCGGCGTACACATCATCCCCAATTCGAATGCGCAATCTCTGCTCTGCACTCCATGAGCACTGTTCACGCCCATATGCCACTCCACCACATACCACAACCTCCGCACAGCGCTGGGGAGCCGTTCAGAGGCAGGTACAGATACCCTATCAACTCACCAGTGCTCAGCTACTGCTGCAGGTCTACGCGCCCGTATCGACGTCAACCAGATCCCGTCACCAATAAACTCCATCGAAACAGACAAGGTGACATGGGAGAAGCAAATGTACATGACTTTACCTGGGAACAACCCCCCACTTTCCACGACAGACTTTGTTGCCTTTGATCAAGGTCAGTCATTGAGCACACTCGGTCCCTCATTCCGCCCTTCAATTCGGCAATGTATTTTCATGTTATCACGGCTGACGCGTGCGTACAGGTAACTCGAATCCCAAGCATATGCGTGTCACCACCTGGAACCTGCCCAATTCATCCCAGCTCGCTCGCGAGTGCGAAATACCCCTCGCTGTAGTGGTACAACCGTTCGCGGATCTCGATCCTCGAGAAGGACCTGTTCCTTTAGTCGACTGCGGGCCTAGTGGTCCTCCAAGATGTGCTCAGTGCAGGGGGTATATCAATCCTTGGTGTGCGTGGGTCGCAGGCGGTAGCAGATGGAAATGTAATTTGTGCACGCATGAAACAGAAGGTGCGTCATATCTTTGATTGCTTGTGGTTCACTGACTAGACCACGGCTCAGTTTCACAGGAATATTTCAGCAACCTAGATCCCAATTTCATGCGTTTGGACCATGCTAATCGACTCGAGTTGAACAAGGGTACTGTTGACTTTGTGGTCGAGTCTGATGAGTATTGGGCACCACCTCCTCTACCGAAATTGACGCCAACCTACTTCACACCCGAACCACCACCACCCACACCCCGAAAACCAGTCCCGTTACACTATCTATTCGCCTTCGACGTTTCCGTCAACGCCGTAGAGTCGGGTTTTCTCCAGTCTGTTTGCCGTACTCTTCTGGACGTCTTGTACGGGGGCACTGCTGCTGACGGATCAACGTTCGAGCCCTGCTTTCCACAGGGTTGCAGAATTGGGATCCTTACGTTTGACCATATGCTTCACTTTTACAACCTGTCTGTAAGGGTAATCGGGATGCTGCACCGAACTCCGCTCAACGGTTTTACTAGGCAGGTCTTCCTCAAGCACATCAGCTTGTAGTTGGGGACTTGGAAGAGATCTTCCTTCCATTGCGTGATGGGCTTTTTGTCGACCCATGGGAGTCAAGGTGCGTTTGCGATTGAGGTTCCATCACCTTTTGCCTGACGCGTCGCGGTAGGACAGTTGTCGAGAATCTGATAGGCTCCCTAGCGGAGCGCAATAGCCAGACTGTTATCAGGGAGTCGTGTCTCGGCGGAGCTCTTGTAGCAGGGCTTGCTTCTTTGGTGTGCAATACAAAGTTTCATGTTACAAAGGTCCCTTTATAATACTCCTACAGGCTGGTCGAGGGGGTCATATAGTCGCGTTTCAGTGTACCCTGCCCACGATAGGTCCAGGTGCATTGGAACCCTTCGTGGACGAGACCAACGTTTACGGTACAGATAAAGAACGCACCCTCTTTATTCCCCGGGCACAGGCGTGGCGTGACATCGCCGAGGAATGCTCTGACGAAGGCATTGGCGTGAGTATGTTTTTGGGGATGACTAAATCGATCGACCTCGGTTCGATTGGTACGATAGTTTCAACCTTCTGTTTAGGGAATCTGACACAGGTGTGCGTAGGCGTAGTTCCTTCTACTACCGGTGGAGAATTGTTCTTCCACCCTCGATATAACCCTGCACGTGACCAAATTGTACTGGCGTCTCAGCTCCGGAGGTTGGTGACGCGGACCAGTGCATTCAGCTGTGTCATGCGCATTCGTTGTTCTCATGGTAATGTTCCGTGTCCTCGATCTGCTTCATACTTCCATTCTGTTTTCCCAAGGTCTGCGGATATCGAAATACTATGGGAATTTTCAAGAACGCTCCCCGACGGACCTGGCATTTGGTGTTCTTGATTCCGACAAGGCCGTATCCGCAGTAGTCGGTCATTCTCAAACATTAGATGAACGACAATACGCATATTTGCAGTGCGCGGTCTTGTATACATCCTCCGACGGCCAGCGACGAGTGCGGACATGCAACCTGGCTCTGCCAGTGGTATCGTTGGCTGGAAATGTATTCCGTTATGCAGACATGGACGCTGTGGTGTGCCATCTTGCTCGAGAGTGTGAGTCGTTGTGCAGTTTTGATGTTAGCTCGTTGACTTTTTCAAACAGCAATGGCGAGCTTGTCTTCACGGAGAATGGCTCAAATTAGAGAAGACCTGACAGATAAATGTTCATCGATTTTACTTGGATACAGACGGAACTGTGCAGCGGCTACGGGGCACACACAAGTGGGCGAGTCCAATCTTGACTTCTATGCGCGTCTGATATAGTTCATAGTTGATAATACCTGAAGCCTTCCTAGCGCTTCCGATCTACATTCTAGCAATAACCAAGTCCAAACCCCTAAAAGGCTTGTAGTCGTGGCCGTCGAGTGAATTTCGGCTCATTATCCCGAGCAGGACGTAATGTTTCCGCGGACGTTCGAAACCTTTATGCCAAGAAGATCCTTTCAATGAGTGTCCGCAACACGATGCAACACCTCTATCCCCGCCTTCTAGCACTTCATGACTTGGATGAGAACGTAGCACTTCCCGACACGACCGGTCGATTGTATTTGCCGTCGCTTATGCGGGACAGCCACACGTTCATGCAAGAGCATGGCGTCTATCTCATAGGTATTTGGGAGAAGCTCTCCGCGATTGGAAATGATACCAATTCATGATTCATTGATAGACAACGAGGAGTTTATGATCTTCTGGGTGGGCGCGAGCGTATCACCTCAGGTACTCCTCGACCTATTCGGTGTTGATGATTTCCTCGCCTTAGATGCGATCAATATGGTCAGTTTCGTTAGTAGCACGATGGATAATTACTCTCAGTTCTATTTATGCAGACGGAGCTTCCTATCCTGGACACCCGGTTGTCACGACAAGTTCAGTATATCCTCGGCCACCGCTACAGCCAGCGTGGACGCGTTCCAAAGATGCTGGTAGTCCGCCAGAATATGGACGGGATGGAGATAGAGTTTAGCGATATGTTAGTTGAGGACCAAAACAGCGGTGCGATGTCATATCTTGACTGTAAGTCGCCTTATTACGCAGTAAGCCAGCCCGCCGTGACGACTGATCCGATTCCCGCAGACCTGTGCCTCGTTCACAACCAAATCAGTGCCGCGGTGGGCAATATCTTTGTGCCTATCTCATCAGGCTGCATGTCTAATTGAACACACCCTAGCTCACAAGCGGTGGTTCGCTTTCGCCAGCCGCCAGCCTCCGAGGATCGCCTTGGTAGACTGGGCGATGGTCATTTTTTAGACCGGGACTTTAACCATATGCTCCGCTCTTCTCCTCGTAACCAACATACTCGTGGCATCGTTCGCAGATAACATCTAGAACGCAATTTTACAGCATCCGTTACTCACCGCGGGGTGTCTTTTCATAGCACCTTGTATTCGGGTCATGTCGACTAACCGGGTCATCCCGCTTGAGGGCGTGAGTGCATGTACTGATGGCGGGCATCCATTAATGAGGGGAAAGTACCGTTTGACGGGCTTCTAGAAACCCTGGGATATTTCATTTAACGACAACATTGCAGGCTGAGATTTTTGGGCGCACATTGGGCGCCGCCTCGCGTGCAGCCTGCAGTACCCTGGTCAGGGTTGTAGTGTATTTCTACAGGACCGACGTCCCCGGCAGACAACCCAAGCCCCTCTGCAGTCGAAGCCCTGAACAGTTTCACTATTTTGCTCGACCTCGCGGGGCATTCCAAGGGGAAAGTGGTGATTTCCCATGGAAAGACCCGCCTATCGGCCGAAGCTACCCCATGGCAAGTTTTTATGAATCTGAGAACAGCGTATTGGTTACGGTACATTGTCAGCCAGAGAGTTTGCACGCGGACTTCATCTCCATATCATGCTATCGGTTTGACGCCCCGAATGTGTCTCACGCTCACCGTCAATTTTTGAATCAGTTGGGCTTTCAAGCAGGACCCTTGGACCGGCATCTCAAACTCACCGTCTGGCGTGCTTATGACCGGTGTACCCTGGACGGATCTAACATCCAGGCCACTGGAAGCCTCGGGGTGCAAAGTGCACGTTGTAACGCAAGGGATGGGAACTGATGTCAAAGAACGTGGGCTAGACCCACGAATGCTATCTTTGGATTGCAAAGAAGGTGAACAAGGCCAAGATCAATTTCGTTGATAGATGGTAGTTACCTCGGCCATTCCCAGGTTCGTTGTCGAAAAGTGGGCAAAGTTAGTTATTTAGTCATTATCTATTTATTCACATGGTCCGTTCTCAATCTTAATTGATGAGCGAGACAAAAAAAGAGACAAGGTTCGCTGGGATCTCATCAATCCATATCCTTCCATTCCGACCCCTGAGAAAGACGGATGGCCAGGCAGAGTACGTGATCGAGTGGGGGGCATACCGTTACGCCGAGTACAGTGAGTATTATGTAAAGGTTGGGCTGACAACGTGTAAGGAGGACGGATGAGGATCGTTCTTGAGGGGGCCCCTGTCAGGATGTACCCCGATCTTGGGGCTGTTTTGTGGTACGTGACGGGATGCTACGTTCACCTGGCTCCACAACCGCGCATAGGAGCGTGTTTCGCCTAAAAGTGTACCCACATGGTGAAGTGGTTGGGTATTACCGTCGACGATGCACTCCCGTCTATTTGTGAGCAAGACGTTGTTACGAGTAGCCGATGTGAGCTTGTCCGTGTAGATCAGGGCCGTGGTATCCGGGGTAGTGTAACTAAGAGCCTGGAGTAACGGCCGAAGGATGATGCCCAGACCGTGCATGGCTTTTGCCACAGGAGAGACCGAAGTACGAGCGCCGCGGACGAGAGCAATGGCAGTTGCCATGTCGCACGTGTTTACGGCGGCCGCATGGTGAAAGGACGTCTTGAAGGTTTTTATCGTCGCCACCGGGCATTGAGTTTGAGAGGCCGTCATGCTCCACTCTGTTCCAAGCAAGCTGGTGAATCCAGACGAGTTACGGAGGGATGTGTCGTGTTGGGGTCAGGCCACAGACGTGAGGCTGTCGTAAATGCAGCCACGCTCAGATGCCAGCGAAACGGCTCGGCTGGCTATCTTCTCACGAACGAACAATGTCCATGCGCCCCCCTCCGCGGCACGACGAGACAAAATAGCAGTCGATAAGCTGCATTCGCCCGCTGTTGAGGGGCATTGCGCAATACAGTTCCTGGCTGGCACGTTTTTGATAGCGCGATGAGGTCGCGAAGTTCCAGCGGGGGAGTAACACAGAAGTTGAGACGCCGAAGCAAGCGCGGTGGAAACCATCTTCGATGCGGAGCCACTGGATGGTCTATTTACCGAAACACTGGTTGACGGCGAGAGGGAACGGGACGAGACACAAGTGCCCACTGGGCCCACTACTATATTGGCTCTCAGCACGTTGAGGTGGGTGGCTTCGCCTTGTCCGTAGCGGTCATATGTGTGCTCTCATCTCGTTTTGCCAGATCTCGCGCAAAGTCCGCAAACGGCGCAGTGATTTCCGCGGACCGTACATCTCAACGTGTTATTTCGAGCATTAGGCTACTCGGTTGCGTAGGTCCCCTCCGTCCACAACTGCCTTCTGGCTTCCTCTCGCTGACTTGCCTTTTTCAACAACTCCCGCAGTCATGCATCCAGAAGTCTTCTCCTTCGAACTCGCCCTTTTCAATCTGGTCAGCTAACAGAACCTTTCTCCGAGTCGTGTGGTCTAGTTCCCCGCACAGTGGTTCGAAATTATCCCAGGACCCCCCCGCGGATCCTTGTGTACGTTTCCTGTACTCATGCTTATATGTATCGTTCCCCTTGATCGGGACGTGTGTGCTCCCCTCCCGACCGTCCTCTGCTCTGCGTGCGGACACCATTGTCCGTCTGTCCATTCAAAAATTCTGCCACCCGGTCCTCCGGTTCTCGCGTGCTGACGCCCGCGCACGCTTTGATGATCCATTCCGACCCTCTTATACTCTTAACTTTTTTTTCCCTGCGCACCATGCTCTCGCCCCTCATGAGTACCTCCCCCACTCACACCCTATCGCAATGCGGGACCGTGAACAACAGCATAGAGGGCCTCAACGAGGAGAAGACGGTGGTCGCATGTCCCGCCACCTCACCGTCCCCACCCGCAGGAGCCTGCTCCAAGAGCACTCAGGTAGATTCTGCCCAACATCAACAGCCGGCGGTCGTCGTTTCCCGTCTTCGATTCTTCTTGATCATGACCAGCTTGTGGATCGGTAACTTCACTGCCTACCTCAACGAAACCACCTTGACTACCGCTATGCACGTCATCAGTGCCGACTTTCACGACCTCCCTAACCAGAACTGGCTCGCAACGGCATACCTCCTGGGTTTCACTGTCACACAAACTCTGCTTGGAAAATTCAGCGATATTTTTGGTCGCGCCCAAGTTTTGCTCGGGACAATGCTTATCTTTGGGGTTGGAACGTTGTGGTGTGGGTTAGCACCGGTGGGTATCGTGACACTTTTTTTTGATTGCGTGAGTCTGACACACGTGGTCCCAAGTCCATGAATTCCTTGATTGGGGCGCGTCTTCTCCAGGGTATCGGCGCTGCCGGGAGACAATCTGTTGGAGTAATCATCGTTTTGGATCTGACAACACCTGACACCCGAGGGCTATGGCTCGGATTCTTCAATCTCGCCTCCGCTACAGGATTAGCCATAGGGCCAGTCCTGGGAGCAATCATATCGGTTGACACTGATTGGAGATGGTTATTTTGGATAACCTTGATGCTTATTGGTTTGACTTTGGTCATCGGATCAATGAGCCTTCGCTATCCCGTTCCGCACCGAGAGCAGCGTGTCGGCCTCCTCGCGCAGCTGCGAGAAGTGGACTACGTCGGTTCTGTCCTCGCTGTCGCGATATCCAGCATGATCTGTATCGCGATCGAGATGGGCAATAAAATGTTCCCCTGGAACGTAAGTCTCTCAGATCCGGGGGGTTGGGCGCTCATCGATCCCTTCGCCAGTCCGCACCTATAATCTCTCTATTCGTCATCGGGGGGTGTCTCATCCCTGTGTTCGTCTACTACGAACTCAAAGTGGCAGAGCATCCCGTTGTCGACATCAACCTATTCAGGATACCAAATATTCCGATAGCCTGTCTCATCAATTTTCTCACCGGCGCGGGATATTTTGGGTCTGTCTTCTTCCTTCCACGTTACTTCATCGACGTAAAAGGGTCCAGCCTGGTGATGTCCGGGATCCAAATGTTCGGATTAATCCTGACTCTCGGCGCGTCGTCGGTCCTCGGCGCCAATATCGTATCGCTAACTGGCCATGTACGACTGATTGGTGTCGTTGGCGGTCTGTTATATGCGTTAGGCGGTGCCTTGATGCTCGACGTGGGACGTTACACACCAGTCGCCCGTACCATCGGATACTCCATATTCACAGGTACTGCATCCGGACTTCTTTACCAACCCTCGCTCGTGGTTGGACCCATGTCAGTGCAGCCACATCAGATCGCGGGTATCAGCGGGTTCCTGTCGTTCCTCCGAACGCTGGGCGGAACGTTCGCGACGGCACTTCTCACCGCCATATACGAGACCAATTTCACACAATCGCTAAAAGGGCAACTCCCCGCTTCGCTCGTAAGCCAGGGCCTGGGCCTCGCGGACGACCACGCTCTGTATCCCCAGTACGAAAATCAGATACTCGATGCGCTCGTCAAGGCCTATCACCTCGGCACGATCCCCACCATCTGCTTCGGCGTCATATACGCCATTGCAGTGGTCATGCTTCGAAACGTAGACTTTGTCCCAGCTTGGAAACGAAGACGGATAGCAGCGCGACAGGGCTCTGAAAAGGTCTGATTTATTTGTTCGACGCTTTGATAGCATCGCCCTCTTTCTTTTTTGTATACATTACTTCCAGGACTAGTCTTTTGACTTTTTTCCTCCCTTTTTGCTGCACGACTTTTATTCTTTCTTCCCTCCTACATGCCACTTGCAACGGACTTTTTTTGAATGCATGACAGATAACGACCTCTTTTCAGCCCTTTTTTTTTGTTCCCTTATGACGTGCAAGCCCCTCGCCCCATCCACCACGTAGACTAATTTATCAAACGCTGCTACTACGTATTCATTTGACGACCTTGGTTGGCATGACTTTTGACGTTCAATTCCACGATCCATGTATGTCCCTGCTGCTCATCCAGCACAACACTCAAATCAATGCCAGACGCATCATTACCCATTACCACCCCCGTCCACGTGCCATTGGGATATGTGATCTGGTGCGTGTCATTTCCGCTCGGGATACGTATTAGACTCGTCGAGGAAGCCTGGCACGGTGGCGGATGCGGACGCGGTGCCTTTTTGGCAAAACCCCCTTCCTCCATGCAAGTATTACATTATGTATTAAGTATTACCGAACAAGCGTGGCAACTTGGAGTGAAACGGACGTCACGGTGACGGTGCGCGTGTCGTGCAACCTGCCCATGGTACAGGGCAACGGGTTCCACCTGGACCTGCCACAGCGCCGCGTCCG
>JBBPMA010000652.1:0-19328 GCA_038090075.1 Xanthoconium purpureum | reverse complement strand
AACCATTTTATCGACCGGGCTAATGGTAGCTTTCCATTATAGCATTGTTCTGTTTAACATCGCCAACGTGCTGGCAGTTTTCGGAAAGGTTCCGCCAGGAGGATGGCGGTTGCTATTGTTGGTCACGCTGGAATATGTGCCCATATATACGCTTGCCCCTCGGTTCATCCTGAGCATACGAGAAACGTATGCGCGCGATACGCGAGGTCGGCGTCAGGACATTGACACCGGATTCGGCTTGGCGTCATCCGGTCGTGACGCAACCGTGCAAACGATGGTGTTCGCCGCCGCCGCCGGACGGAACGGAGAGGATGACATTGAAGAGATTCCGAGGGAGAATGTGACGAGTCGGGTAGTGTAGGTGAGCACATGCGAGTGCTCGATGCTTTTTATCACGTCGGCTTTTGCATTGGCGGTTTACTTCGTCTTCTCGCCGGAAATGTGTGTTGAATGTAAGAGTAGGAGTATGCATCTCGGGTATTTAGTGACGAGTCTCAGACTCTTGGATCTGGATACCGTAGTGAATGACTTATGCAATGTCTACCTTTTACCAATTTAAACGTTCAATTCGACAGGTGATTCACATTTCATGTTTGTTGGACAGTGTTGAGCCGCGAACACAATCTGGCCAAACAGAATGAAGATAGCAGTGTAGTGTCTTTCTCAGGTTTCCATGACACCCTTACTTACTCGTCTTTGGCTTAGGAGATGCATGTCCGAAATATTCCCCATCCCATCACGCCGTGTTGGACGGATGACTATACCACCCTGGCGGGGTCCCCAAGCATCACTGTTTGCAGGAGAGCCATGAACGTGGGAAGATCCTGAAAATTTCTAACGAACAAAGTTCCAACGAAGAGCAAGAAGGACGATGATTACGGGCCATTGAATCACTGTCGCCAACCCAATATGAACTTTGAAGAATCACGTTGACAGTAGAGCTCATCGAGAGCCCTCGCCAGCCGGGAGGTTGGAAACTGACGTTATGAAGAACTTCTATGTGGCTATCCTCATCATGATTATGATGGCCACCCGCATATCAGCGCACATAGTGTGTTCTTTCCCACTAGCTCCACAAATTAATTTCCGGAATCTGGTCAGTTATATATAAACATGTCGGTCTTTGCGTTGGAAAAGTGGAGTCCCCAGGCTTTCTTTCTGCTACACTCACAATTGTCGTTTAGCCACACGTCATCAAGACCATGTCGTCCGATGCGTTGCAACCTGCGCTGACTAACATTCAACAGAGCGACTATATGTGTGATATGCTCATCCTCACTTGGCAGAAATCAATACCACCCCCTTGTCACAGCCGCTTTAATTACTGCCGTCGGATACGATTATAGTGAGCCGTAACTTCTGTCTCAATACGATGTACCGATCTCCATATTCTCAGCCCTTGCATTTTCGGCAGAGGTATACTACCACCAACCTTTATAAGTACATGAAGTTTTCCTAAACTGACGTGCCGTGTAGGTTGAATACATCTGGGTCCGCAGTCAAGTATTTGTCAAGGTGATATGTTCCTGATCAATAAGTCCGCAGAACAAACCGTGGACCTGGGTGTCAACGTTGTACATCCCTGTATGTAATTGTGCCTTCCCAATCGATTGTCACGACTCGCAGCGAGCTAAGCACGTTGTTACAGATTCGCTACCTCGGTTCATCAGAGTCTCTACTTTCAGTAAGTCTGGCATTCAAAGGTGAGGTTGATTGACGTGCGATCCCGCCCCAAGAGGCAATTAACTTGCTACCTGGCTCTGCAAACTTGAAGGTATTTATTCTCTGACGTCGATCATTGACGACATACTAAAATGTGTTTCTAGACGTACGTATTCGTCAAACCTTGATTGTCGGGGCTTTCTTGCACAACATCTATTGAACAGCTGTAAGCACAAACGCCGAAAGCTCTCCTCTGCACTCTATTCACAGATGTTCTCAAGGTCAAGTAGTTGTTATTCTCAATGGGTGGACGTTTCCTCTCTTTTTGGAGGCAGCTGATTGTGAGTCGCTGTAAATCAATTTCGGAAAAAGCCAAATCTAATGGCGAATACTACAGTTGTGATGATCTTCCGCGTATGGGCAATGTACAATCGATCAAAGATTGTCACCATCTCTCTCCTAACGATGTTTTGCGTGGTAATGCTTGCCACTTTCCTCTGTATCGCCGTCAACAGTGTCCCGAAAAACCTGATGGGTATGTAGACGCTAGCTCAATAAATAGCGAGTTATGCTCACCAGCTGTATACATCCCGTCTGTCGGCTGTACAGCGGAATTTATCCGGGTACTGAACGTTTCACTTTGGATTGTGGCACCTGCTATACCTTTGTGGATGGACGTGGCTATCGCTCTGCAAATCATGCAAGGTGGAGTGGTGTGCATCCTCGTCATCATTCAAATCATGAAGCAGTTGATTCAAATGTACCGTGCGACGAGGGGATAGCAAGTCAATCGGTACATGGACCTGATTGCCAAACAGGGCATACACTCTTTCTTTGCGTACGTTTTCCTCTCATTCTTTCCTTCGGTATTTCTCGCTGCCATTCAAGCTTGCAAACAAACCATTTATCAAACCGGGCTAACGGTAGCTCTCCGTTATAGCATTTTTCTGTATAACATCGTCAACGTGCTGTCGGTTTTCGGCAACGCACCGTCAGGGGGATGTCAGCTGCTACTGCTGCTCGCATTGGAATCTGTGCCCATATACACGCTAACCCCTCGGTTCGTCCTGAGCATGCGGGAGCTGTATGCGCGTGATATTCGAGGTCGGCATGAAGGCGTTGACACCGCGTTTGGCCTATCCGGGACCACGATGTCAGTGGTGTTCGCGTGTGTTAGGCAGAACGGGGCCTTGGACTCAAAGGACATCGAAGAGGTGCCGGCGGATAGGACAATTCAGGCAACATAGGTAGCACCGCTCAGCTGGTGTCCGGTACTTCCTACTCACAGTGATGTCACACGGTGGAATACTTCGATAGACCGTTCTGTAGAAACGTGAGTTCGGTGCAGATATATTGTTTTGAGTAAACAAAATAGTGCCAGCGCGAGTGTCAATTGGGGGTTGAGGATGTCGGTGAACTTGGGCGCCAAATGCTACTTCAAGGAGGGTTGCACTATACACAATCCAACCACGCCATGTCTTCCGACTGATATTGGTCCTTTGGACGAAAGCAAGCACTGCTATGCGTTACTTGGAGCCACGGCTGCATCTCTGATCCACACCTCGAGTGCATTACGCGAGCAATGAAAATCTCCCCACCCTGTGTTGTCCACCACCACACGTCGTGAAGTGTTGAAGAAGCCCCGAAACACGGTACCTCTGCCGTCCTATAACGCACAAACAAGGTTTAACCCTGCACGCAACTGCACGGTTGGACGAGACGTACTGAGCCCACGTGCATACGAATTCTCGGTGAAGTCGTCTTTCTTCCATGGCTCCGTCTGGGCCAATGCCATCAGCACCATCGCCATGTGAACGCCGTCAAAACGTACCCAAGAACAGGCGACTCATTGCTCATCACGACGACACACCCTGGATGTTCTGAATCGCCCACTCGAACGAATCCGATGCAGTTCCGATAGAGGAAGTAATCATTTGACGGCCCATATGCAAACATTTTCCGAGCTATGAGCAACTGTTTAATCTTGTCCGAAGTCGCTTCGTCGAAGCACTCTGGATTGCGGTACAGATCTCCGTAAAAAACACATCTGAAGAAGTAGAAAAGTCCAAGTGGATGATGTGAACGTACACGGTCCAATGAGGGTAACGCTTACGGAAATCCACCGCAACGCAGCAAGATAAGAGCGTATGCCTGAGCTTTGAAGTTTGTGCCGACCTAACAAAAAGCGTCAGTGAGGCAGCTGGGAAGCTCCGAAACGTCAAAGGACGTACCCAGCTCTCCAAAGATTGACCGATTTGCTGGATCACCCCCTTAGTAAGTGTCTAAGTACAATGGTGTTCCGCTGCTCACAGTACTACCGGTCAATTAGCATTGGTGAGACCATGTAGGTTGGGATACCCATCACTCACTCGTGATTGTCCACAAACGTGACAGCGTCCCCTGGCCGAATCGAAACGAGGGAATTATCGAGGATCCGTCGGAGGTCATAGGATGCACCCGACTTGCTGGCTCGATGAAAGTTGTCGTGAAGCGGTACATCAAAGAACGCTGCCTGTTGCTCTATTTTAGCTTTACGGAAAAGATGAGTTCCATAAGTGTTGCACCTGTCCTTGAAACGCTCGGATAGGAGGCAGTACCTTCTGTACGCTGCCTTCCATCATCATGCAATCGGATCGTATGAAGGCGGAAGCAATACTGACTCTGCGGACCAATATTCTGCTACTACGAACAGCCCCTCCCTGTTTGGCGCACTACGAGTCCTTCGAATCTAGGGAAAGCCGGGTCCGTGAGAGTGAACTCATCGAACTTGTGTTCGACTCTCACAAACTCGAGAAGGAACTTTCGATCAATGTGCTTGATGGCGTCCAACCTAAACCCACTTCCACCCGTTACCTAGTATGGGGGTATCAGGATAGAGGCGCGAAGGATACCGAATGGGATTGCATACATCAAGAATCCACGAGCCCCACGCATGTAGGTCATCACGCACTGCAGGGTGCCGATAATCGATCTAAATATCAAGCATAGGGACCATTATTAAATGGTCACTCGTGGAGTCCACCCGCATACGAACATCAACTCCGAGAAGATAATCATAGTTCCCCAGCTCGGTGTCTACCCGGGTTGACCAACCTTTATGGTTCTTGCTCGATATGCGATAGATTGCATTGGTCTGAGTTAGATCATCCCAATCAAGTCCTGCTATGGATGAGAGAGTGAAAGAGGGACTTCCGTGGTGACTAACCTGTAAAGTGTTCATAGGTCCACTTCATCGCGCTATACTACCATAAGAATGTTAGCATGTCCAGAGTCAACGTATTTGTCATATTCACTTTGCCTTGTCGTCCGGAGAAGTCGAACGCTGTCCAGCCCTGCCAGAGATCAACTAATACACTTACAAGAGAAAACACCTACATACTCTTATTTCACGCTCTCGTTCCAGAACACGAAGGCGATTATTGGGGTCTACGCGCACGGCGGAAAACCTTTCTACCCTATCAGCGCCAAGTTTATGCTGGTGTACGCAGTGGTAAGGGCTAGTGGAATGAAAAGGCTGGAAGAATTACATTGAGTACAGCATCAATAATGACGCCTATATTGTTTTGACGTGCTGCAGAGCAGGCCTCAAGGAGTTCCTCTCGCGTACCCCACCTGGTTGGAACGGACCCTTTCTGGTCGAACTCTCCTATGTCCCACTAGGGTTGGCGAACGAAGCGGTTGAGGGTCATGTCTACATATTGGATCCAAAACGTACCAAGTCATAAGCATCGTATCCTTGGGATTGCTGTTGCATCGTCAGGAACAGGCAAGTCGAGTGCAAAGAAATCGTGACTTTGCCGTTCATTGCCTTGTTTGGCGGAGGTAGCCAAGCTTGTGTGAACCCAAGTTCTGCGAGACGAGGCGCCTCGCTTTCGAAATGCTTCCACCAGCTCATGTGGGGATGTAGGGCGTCCCATGTAAAGAACTGGATCTGGTTGCCCTACTTATTACGCGCTAAATCGAATGACCCTCGAAGCGTCGGACTGACCATAACTGGGTTCTCAGAGCTCTTGTCTGGGCTCAATCGCATTTGAGGCAATGCAGGACTGACGAAGCTGAGCCTCAGGCGGTCAAACCAGGATACATTTGTTGTGCCCATGTTCGTTCGTGACAAGTCTGTAGAATGGTATTTCGGTAGCAAGTCAAGGGAGATTTCAAACTCCGCTTAGTATTTGAAGAACGCAGTTCAAGGTTTTCTTTCTCTCATCCGAACCGTTTACCTGGCCACCCCACATGCCTTTGTCGTTGGGTATGCATTCTGCATATCGATAGGACACGGGAGCCGTGACACTTAGTAGGTCGGCCTATAGGAAAAGGGCCATTATAATCGCTCTGATCACGAATATTCACGCTGAGAAGAGTTTCATGACTTGGCAACATGCTCACATATCGTATACTAGGAAGATCATACTACAGCTTCATACATTTCGAGGATGTAATATATCGTGCCATATCAAGAATCTGCATATCATTTATCCTTTACTCGCTCTTCCAAGTCGCCGGGGAATAACGTCCGTCTCTTTCATGGGTGAGAGTCGCGTTGGTATACCCAGCCCTTCCCCATTCTACGTGGTATCAGTGTTAGTGGTTGTTCAAGGGTGAGCGAGAACCGAGGAATACCTGTTCCAACACGTTCCAATCAAATGTTACGGGTTGTGAAGCATTAAACAGATTTATTTTACGCTTTTTCTTCTTTGGCGCTGCATCCTCCGTCTCCGCTGCTGCGTCCTCCGAATCCTCCTTGCGTTGCAATGATTTGGTCTTGGTCTTTTTAGGAGGATCAGGCGAACTACGTTTCTTGGGGTTTGCCTTCGCCTTGGGCTTTGGATGCGCTTCGTCAGCGTCGTCGCCCAGAGAAGTTTTCTTCGGCTTAGAAGCCTTTGTCTTTGCCTTTGTCGGTTCCCTCGTTTCTGTATCCTTTTCCGTATCCTTGGACTTCCCCTTCTTCTTCTGCGTCTGTACTACTTCTCCCGTTTCGGTGTCGCTTCCGCCGCCACCTTGTACTGCCTTTTGTTTGCCCTTGGCTTTTGTACTTCGCTCAGGAGCAACCGATGGAACGGGAGGATTGTCGATGATCTCGATATCACTGTCGTGAGATTCAGGAATAGGATCGGGTTTTTTAACAACGCGTGGCTTTGGCCGCGGCTTGGCAGGAGCGTCAGCAGGCCTACTGGAAGAGGGTTTCGATGTAGTTGCCGGTTTACCGGACTTTTCTTTGACTTTGGTCGCCAAAGTGGAGGTAGAAGGCGAACGACCTGCCTCCGGCTCCTCGCTTGACTGTGCTGGTTCAGGTGGAGGTGGTGCTTTCTTTCCCAATGACTGATATTGTCATGTATATCAGCCGAGAAATGGGAGGTGATGAAGAGGGTTAGAAACATACCTTGGGCTTGGCGGATAACTGCGCTTGTAGTTCGGCTATTCTCTCTTCCAAGGCAGCAATCTTTGCCTGCGCATCGGTCAATTGAGACTCCACCGTCTCTCGGGCCGCTGTTTGCTCTTCAGCTGCCGCCTGTGAAGTAGTTACTTGAAAAAGCTCGGTGGACTTCAGATACAATGCGTTACCTTCCATTCCTCAAGATACCGCTTGAGCTTATCAACTCGTCCCGTCTGCTTCTCAAGCCTGGCTTCGAGGACCTCCTTTTCTCCAGCACGCGTCTCCAATTCGCTGATACGTCTCCTGGCGTCCATGAGTTCTTGCTCAAGTTCAGCCTTCTTCTTCCTTACTTCACCAGCGTCGGCATCCTCTCCTTTCTTCAAGTTTTGCCAGTTGGCGAGCTGCGTGCGAAGTTGGGTGGTTTCGTCCTGAGCAAGCTCGAGAGAACGCTTGAGGGACGTAACTTGAGCCTCCAGAGCATCTCGTTCTGTGGTGAGACGAGCAAGCTTGGAGGACGTGGCGGTGGAAGTTGCCGTCGCGTCCGCGTGAGCCTCCCGAAGACGCCGCAGATCATCCTAGAAATGTGATTGGAGCCTCATGATAACATTGGAGAACTTTGCTATAACGCACCTCAATCTGTTCACGTCGTCTGTGCGCAGCCTGTATTTCCGCCGCTTTCGATTTGACCTCGTCTGCGAGCGATGTACACCGCGCCTTCAGCTCCTGTGTGGTCTTCTCGTAGGAAGCGTTCGCTCCCGTCGCTTCGTCTCGGAGCTCCTCGAGGTGACCGATCTGTGCCTCTAGCTCGGCCTCGCGCGCTTGGAACATCGTGATCTTGTAATCTCTTTGTAGCCTTTTGAGTTGCTCCTGCCTCGCCACCTCTTGCATTTTGAGCACAGCGACGCGCTCGTCGTGCAAGGCACACGCGACGCGGTACTGCTGAATTCGATGACACGCCTGCATCGTGTCGCATCCTTCAGCCCAAACCTTCCTCTCGTCCATCCACTTCTGGCGTTCGCCCATCCATGTCTTGCGGTCCCCCTCCCAGGACTTGCGCTCAGTATTGAGCGCACTGATATCAGCGGCGGACTTGGAGATATCCTCGTTGAGCCTTTTGATTGTCTGGTCGAGGGAACGGTTCTTCTGGACGAGGTCATTGATATGCGCAAGCTGCGACGCGACCATGGCTTCGTGGGGAGTGGCGGTCGAGCCGGTGGCTGTTGAGGAGGTGAGTATTGACGTCGTCGCCGTTGCGACGGGGGTAGAACGCAGGGGAGTCGGGACGCGTTTGGTGAGAGGAGCCCCCTGGAGATTTCTGGTTGGTTTGACTGGCGAACGCGTGATCATGTTGGAAAAGAACAAGGGACAAGAAAAAGAAAAGAAGTCTTATATGATCTGGGACGCGTCAGTGCCTCGCCTGCAGGGAAAACGCGCCTCTGTGACGAGTCTTGCAAGACAACCCCATCAACTTCGTCATGCCGTCGCAAGCAGCTCGATTATGTAATTCCTGCTACGGTAGTACAGTAGACTCTATACTCTTACTTCTGTCTGCAATAACCCATAGCTTTTCAGATTTCCCAAGTTAGTTTTCAGGGGTTTCGCATTCATAATCCATAACCCATAATCCATAACCCATAACCCATAACATTTTTGGAGTTGCCACGGATGTGGCGCTTCGCGTGTTATGAGGTCATATCGTACAACAATGTCCTCCCCCGGTACGTTTCTTGGAACCCATTTTCTACATATGGCCCAACACGCCAGTTGGTTTATAAGCCTCTTCCAGATACCTGATCTCATCTGCTGATAACTTTACATCGACACCCGCTTCAACCAGTCATCAGTTAACGCAATTCTGACCAAGAAAAAACGTACCAATGATGTCATGAAGGTTAGCTAGACTAGTGGTGCCAACGATGGGGGCAGTAACACCTACAATGCACCAGCTAAACAGATTAAATGGTACATGCAGGAACCGAGACTGACCATCCTTGGTAATGATCCATGCAATCGCAATTTGTGCCATGCTCACACCCTTCCTTGTTGCTACTTCTTCCACTCTGCGTCGTTCAAATAAACATACGCTAATTTATAAATCAACGGAGCACAAACCGGTTGATAATCGTCTCATACGACGAAGCATTTGCATAATTTCCAATGAACCTACCGTAGATCAGAACAACACCGCCAGGTCGAAGGCCATCACATTACCAGTCAACTTGACCCCGGTTGGTTTGTTGGCCCAGCGGTCTAGTAAGTGCCCCACGAGCGAGGGGAGACCAAGGGATCGAGCCAACACCAAACATCTTGAGTGTCGGGAACATCTCCCGCTCTTCTTCACGGTACAACAGACTGTAGTGGTTCTGCATCGAGATAAAAGGTGTAAGCTTGTTCGTGATCGCGTAGTCTGTTTTCAAGCTTATCAGCGATCTTCTTCAATCTATATGCGCTCTTAATCCTCACTTTGCATAGCATGGACTGTGAATCCGAGTGTCAATGTAGACACATTTCACGTAGCAAAGATGCTTACACTGGTATGCCCAGCATGAACTCATTCCGATGTAACGGACGTAGCCCGCTTTGACTACATCATGAAGGGCTTGCATCTGGATTGATTTGAGCCATAGTCAACGAGAGACTCACAGACTCTTGCAGCGTACTTACCGTCTCTTCGATTGGTGTCTCGTAGTCGAACCTGTGGCCTGGAGGGTTGTTAATGAGGACCGATCTCCGCATCCGCTAAAGACTCACATTGAAGGAGGTCGATGTAATCAAGCTGAAGGCGCTCCAGACTCTTCTTTACACTTGCGAATATATGCTTGCGACTCAATCCATGCTGGTTCACGTAACCATTCTGATCAGGATCTTTTCGGCCCTCGATTTGACCGATGTTATATGCGCGTCCCACGACGCTGTAGAGCTGCAGAGAGTCGGATTACGGGAGTACTTGTCGTCAGATGCAACCCACCTTCGTCATCACGACGATTTCATCGCGAGGGAGGTTGAGTCGTTTGATCGCCCTTCCGAGAATGACCTCAGAGTAGCCATTGGAGTATGTCTGTAGAACAGCAGTTCAGATGCATGGGGAGGACATGACAGATAAACTCACATCAGCAGTATCAAACGTCTGAATTCCAGCTTCGTACCTGTGCAAAGTCAAGCTCGAGATCGACGACCAGGGATACCGACCCATGATGACACTTACGCTGCCTTTATATGCTCGACAGCTTCCTCCTCGCCCAACACCCAGTCCTGCCATCCCTTATCGCCATATTGCATGGTCCCAAGGATGATCCTCGAGACCTTCAGGCCTGAATTTCCAAGCCTCACTGGAATTCGTTTGTGTTAATATGCCTCGGGCTACGGATTCAGCCGATTCACCATAGGGAATTTTCTTGGTGGACGGCATTGCTGGTTCGTGTTGATGATGGTTCTAGCTGTAGACCAGGGTGTATTACATGATGCGTACCGGGCCGTTTTATACGTCGACCACCTTCGGGGTTCTCACTGTTCTATTGATAGAACACACCTGACCCGGATATCATTGGAGACGATCCACTTTGAGAGGTCCATTACTGAGGACTTGTATGTAATACCCAGGGCTTGCGTTTTATGGAATGTTGTCCTTCTGGCGTTGATGACTATCCGGGGCGGACGTACAGTACTGCCTGTGACAGCTTTGCATAGACCCGACTTCGCAGGGGCCAGAGGGAGATGCCTATCTCAAGACGTAATCTCGTGTGAAACTACGCGGAGTGGAGTGTACTGTGTGGACGACTTTTGACATCGTACTCGGTGGAGTGTGGACCTCGAGTGGACTCCCGCAGGTACATTAACCTTCGCGCTCTAACCATTTCAACATCCCGTTGCTTCCTCCCACCCAACCACCGCAGACTATGGCACCTCCGACGAGGCACAGACCCCATCTCAACGACCTCTTGCAAAAGAACCTCGAACTCGAGCACGTAGTCGCTGACTTGCGGCATCAACTCACACAATCCTCCGCGAAATGGGCCGACGAACGGAAGATGTTAGCGGTGGGGTGCGACACCCTCATGGCATCTTTTGCAAAATTTCGTGCACGGTTGGATGTTCAACCTTTGGATTGGGCCGACTCGGAGGGAGAGGTCGAACACAATCTTGATGTTGGGAGGCAAAGCGAGGAAGCCGGCGAGATTGACGGTAGCATGCTTGAGACCGAGAGATATCAGGGACCGTCAGCAACAGAGAATCTTCGCGAGAGGTGTCGTACTCTCGCTGTTGAACTTCGAGTAAAGGAAGAAGAACTAGAGGATTCTCGCAGAAAACGCGATGCAATTGAGGTGCAGTTCGAGACTCCCGTGTTGACTGTCAGACGTGCCTCACACTCAACGAATTTTGTAGGAGGAACTACAACGTATCCAAGAATTGCTGGACACTCAAAGCGAACAACTTCGAGCAGCCCTTGCATCCTCCAAGGCAGATACCATCAGCAAACCTTCCCCAGATCATCCCCCCGACGATACATCGGTACAAGCCGATCCTTCCAACACGGGGTCTGAGAACACGCACGAAAGACTTGACCTCGCGAACCAGGAATTGAGTCGGCTTAAGCAATTACTGCAGGAATGGAAAAAGTATGGAAGTGACTGGAAACGGGACGGTCAATTAGCTCGGGTCCGGGTATCTGAGCTACAACGGAGGGAGAGTGAGCTCAGTGTACAAATCAAGTCAGCAGAAGAGAACAAGGCTCGTCAGGACGCCGAGATCCAGAGGTTGACCAATGCACTTACAGACCAGACGGTTTGTTGTCCATAATTTCAGAGACTGGTTGCGATACTCATGTCATGTTTGCTAGGCAGCGGTGGAGCAGCAACGTACTGCTTGTCAAGAGTCTCTGAAACGAGTTCGAGATCTTGAAGCCATGGTCGCACTCCTCCGAGCTCGATTATCACCCGAGCGGCTTACTTCCTTTGACTCTGAACAAGCTCAGCAACAAGCACCGTCAGCTTCGACTGGGTCACCGACGGTAACAGTTACTCCTTCGTGAATTGATCATGTCTCACACCCCCGTAGCCTCGCGAAGATACAAATACTGATAAGCGTAGCGACATGATCATGCTAAAAATCCCATATCGTGGTGTAAGTACTATTCGGTTGATTGATTGACGTATATTCGTCTCATAGAGGCGAACAAGCTCGTCAGGAAACCATCTACGGAAAATAATAGAACCCAGAACGAACAACAAAACGTAAGTAGGCAATATTTTCGCTACATTGTCGGTTGCCCAAACAGGAAGCTAGGCGATATTATCACAGCAAACTCCCTCCAGCCAACCCATCCGTGTAAGCCCTGCGCCACAGAGAAGTCTGGGTTTCAATCCTGCCGAATTTGAAGTGTGCATTCATACGTGCAACACCTTTCCATGTCGAAATGATTCTCGGACCTTTCTGTGGCCGCGCAGACAGCCTTCTCTACCACGCCACGTTCTTTCGACGAAGAAGCACCATCGCTGTTCGCCTAGCTGTCCGGGTTATCGGTTTTTGAATATGCCAGCGGCGGATGCCATGAAGGAACCTCGCAGAGTCAAGTGTCGCGCACCAACGGAGGCTGAAATTGCTTTGGCCATAGAGGAGGCCAGCAAGATGCATCATAGTCAGCGAACGAGCGAGAGAAATAGGGCTGAGGGGACGGTTGGGAGCGAAGGTTCAGGTGAGCCCGAGGAGCCCGAGGAAGCTGAAGGAGGGTCAATACGGGAGGAAGAATCCCAGGAAAGGGGAGAGGATCAGTCATCGCGAATAACTTCTCTTTCGACGGCCCTGGGAAAGCGTGTGCGGCCACGTTCACAAGATAGCGGGGAGCGCGCTAAGAAACGTAAGCCGCGGATCTCCACAGCTGTCTCAAAACCGTAATGGCGCGGTTTCAGTGCTTTTGACACGGTCATTGAGAAGGATGTATTGGATAAGATCAATATTGTTTTGTAGCCTCGAACTACACTGATTTCATAACCATTGTATACGGTGAAACATTGCAAAAATACATGGTATCGGTGGTAATCTTTTACGCGCCATGTGGATGAAGTGCAATGAACCCCTCATCCGGTCCAACTCTCCCAGTGCGTCTCCGAATGTCCGGAGACATACTACCCATTGCACCCGTTGCACGAGGGTCGCCATAGAAATGGGCCGGAGGAATTGCGTTGAATGAAGATGGCTGGTGTTGTGGGTGACGGGGAGACCCGTAGGCGTAGTTGGGTTGGACTGCAGACATCGAGGGATTTCGGACGATGCGAGGGGACTCGTGACGAAAGTCAGGAGGCTGCATTGAACCCGGACGTGCAGGTGTTTGGAGGTGGTCCTCCTCTTGAGGACGCTGTTGTTTCAACACTTCGAGAAGCGGGGTAGGGTTGTAGTAGAGATCTGACCCAAAGTCAACGTGGAATCTAGCAGACATCAGATGCGCGTATAAGGCGGAACTGGAATGGTTCTACTGACTGCTGTGTCCCCACGTCCCATTGCGGGCCCCTCTGCGCACGCGCACTGGCCAACAGCGAATTCCATTCAGAGGCAGATTCCTACAGACGCCGATCAGTAGCATGCCTTGCAGATTTGGAGATGGACCGACGATTGATTGCGCTAAAGCGCCTGTCGGCGGATCGATGTTGTGTTGGTACCGTACGCGGGGCCGGTGCTTGACAGACTTTGGCGGGTATTCTTTCCGAACGAGATTATCGACGGACAGGCTGAATTTGAGACCAATACGCTGAGCGCCATGTCGTGGAACCTTGGCTACGAGAGTTTTAGTTGGTTTTCCCCGAGCCATCGACCAATTAAACGTGGTGGCAGGCTTGAACTTGGGACTTTTCCAGGCTGGATATGGCAGTCATCGCCTCATCGGCACCCCTCACTGGCAGCTCATTCTGGTCCCGGATAGACAGGTCGACAAACCTCTATCGCTGCCGAATCAGTGCCCACGAATAAGCGGTAAACTCGGAAGCGATTACTGGTGACGTGTGGTTACGGTCTCAGCTGTCTGGCTCACCCAGTCTCCCCCACTACCACGACCATGACCAGCCCACGTTTGCAAGCACTCTCCAGACACACACTCCGCCAGCTCAAGTTCATCATCCCTGGCGCTACCATCACATTTATTCTCAACACTCCTCACATCCTCCTCGGCTTGCTTTCTACACCCAATACTAGCCCAGGTGACTGGTCGAAGTAGGTCACCTGCTCATCTTGTCCTGCCCTGATTAACTGGGAACAGAACCACCGCACTTCTTGCGTCCTGCCTTGGTGGGCTCGTGATCCTCTTGTTTCTCTATGTTTTGCTCGTGCACTGGGTCAGGGGAGTTGAACCCGACGTAGGTCCTCACCCAACCGCCTCATTGCCTTCTCATGCCCTTTATAGTACCACTCTTGGAGGAAGTCTGGCGTCCTTTCACGCGTAATCCCAACTCTGACCGCTGCCATCGTCGCTGGCTGGTCACTGCTTTCCATCACCCTAGGAAAGTGGTCCAGTCTAGGATACGTGAAGGGCACCATCGGAGGTATTTCCATTCCGTTCTAGTGCCAAACGTCTACTGACCTCGAATGCAGCATCTGGATTATATGCCCTCGTCTTCGGTTTGATGGGCCTACTACCCGCTCCGATCCGTCGGTCATAATCGCAACGTGTCTCGGACAGATCTAGTGAATTAGCTTCATTTACCTGCTCACTCTCGCACTACAACTTGGAACGCACGCACACGATCATTCATGCTTTACCTTGTATCTGTTGCATCTGTACGGCTGTCTTTCGGTGTTGTTCCGCATCATGTTTACTTGTCAATCTGAGTCGGTGCTACATATACTGACACTTGAAATATATGGATGTGTCACTTTTCTTATCGTCTTTCCCTGAGCGATCTGATCGCATCTGAGAATGCGCTTACCACACATCATGACTTTTATAAATTTGTATGTTCCCCATTGGTTTGTCAGTTCAAAGGGAATCCTGACTCATACTGGCCATAGTGGTGTGTCATTTCCACGGACTTGGACTCGTGACGGGTCTACAACTTTAGTGTACGTAAGTCTTTGTTTCTTCTCGTGCAACGCGCAGATTCATTACCCAGTCAACCCATTACTTTTAATTTGTAGGTTGAAATCTGCCGCCGCCGCTTTCAAATCATACACGTTGACACGTCACGAAACTACAGATCAAATCAAGTTTGTGTCATAGCTGGACGGCAGAGATCAGTATCCGGCTCAAAAGGTTCCCGGTACTCCCCGCTTCGGTGGGTGTGCAAAGCATTCTTAAAGGCCATCCACGACAGTCTCTGATGCCACTCACGCAGCCTCCTTCAGCTTGACAAAACACCTAGACACTGCTAACCTACGTCATGTCGTCCAGCTCCTTCACTCGTATCGTTCTCCGTGAACGCCCTAAAGCAGAAATCCTCCCCGATACCTTTGAATCGCAGACTGTCTCAAAGGATATCTTGAAGGCGGGTGCGGGAGAGGTGGTCGTTCAAGTGACATACCTCTCCCTTGACCCTGCTATGCGGGGATGGCTGAGGGACACGCGTAGCTATATCCCTCCTGTCCAGATCGGCGAAGTGATGCGTGCCGGCGGCCTCGGTATCGTCGTGGAGGTCGGAGAGGGAAGTATGTTTGCCAAAGGGGACTTGGTAACTGGCACGCTCGGTACGTATGCCGTTCCCCTCTTTCTGTCCTCGATCCCTGATTTGGATGCATACACTGTTCAGGCTGGACCGAATTTGCCGTCTTGAAAGACGACGCGTTGAAAAAAATAACGTGAATCTTCCCGAGGACTCCCGTGCTATGTAACTTTGTGATTGACATATTCTCAAGTCTCCTTCCAGGCATCACCGAACTGGACTTTTTGAACACCCTCGGCCTGTCAGGTAAGATCGTTTGTCGCTGACATGTACGATCTGACTTGATTTATTGACGTCAGGCATGACTGCTTACTTCGTGAGTGGCGCGGCGAGTTATCGTTCAGTCAGGCTGAGATAGCGATGAATTACAACAGGGCCTCCACGACGTCGGACAACTCAAGGCTGGCGAGACACTCTTGGTGTCTGGTGCTGCAGGCTCGGTCGGTTCCCTCGTCTGTCAGCTCGGAAAGCGTGCTGGTGCAAAAGTTGTGGCGCTTGCCGGGACTGATGATAAATGCACCTGGCTTGAGAAGGAGCTGGGCGTTGACGTGGCTTTGAACTATAAGAGTAGCACGTTCAAGGAGGACTTCAAGAAAGCCGTCGGATATCTCGACGTCTTCTTTGACAATGTCGGTGGGGAGACTTTGGATCTGGCATTGAAGCATCTGAACAAGGGCGCAAGGATAGCTTTGTGCGGTGCGTGCCATGCGGTTTCCGTGCGTAGACTTTGGGTTTGCTAACTCTCATTCCAGGAGCCATCTCTGCCTACAGTAGGTTGACTATGTTACCCTCTTTTGGAGGGAAGGCTTATTCGTTGTCCAGATTCGCCAACGCCTCGTGGTCTTGAAAATTACTTGAACCTCATCGCTCAGCGAGCCAAAATCCAAGGTTTTGTTATGTACGTTTTTCCTACACAGCTTAATTTGTGCGACTCACCTTGTGCAGCTTTGACTACGCTTCGCAGTTTCCCAAAGCAATCGCTGATCTAGCCACCGGACTCGCTGACGGCACGATCAAACGAAAGTTCCATATTGTCAAGGGGCTGGAAAACGCACCAACGGCATTGCCGATGCTATTCTCTGGAGATAACACTGGGAAATTGTGAGTCCGCCCCTGCTATTTTAGGGATCCTAGAATCTACAACACAGATCAAATAGGGTTGTCCAAGTCTCTGGCGAACAATCTGTTGAACACCCAAAGTTATAAAATCGCTTTCTGTCTGGTCACTTCCAACCGATAATACAACGGAATTTCGACCACCAGGTATCGCTACATGCCTGAAACAAAACGTACTATATATAGTAGATCACGATGCTGCTGTCCGCACCGCGGTCTTTCGCATGTCATCCCAGCTACCCATTCCAATGAGAAGCAAAATTTCCCTGTGAGAGCGATCAGATTCCCATCTACCAACATCTTTGAAGCCCGTGACTAGACGTTTCTCGCGTCGATTTCCATCACCATAGTCATGGGTTTCTCGTCGAATGATCTAGAAGAGGCTGCGTCTTCGTGCGGCCCGAGCGCCGAAAGGTAGCCTGGTGGGACAAGACCATTCTCTTCGTGGTACATCTTGTGTGCCCTAAGGAACGCAACGTGCTGTGGGGTCAAGGCTATCGATACGGATTCACGTTAGCTTCTTGCTTGCACCTCCATATGAGAACACGAAGTACATACTCCGGGAGGAAGAACTGAAGAACGTCTCATAAAGTAGAAACGAGAGAAGCGTGGCTGGGATGTTCGTGAGGGCGGCGATTGCAGCGTATGGGCCACCTGCGGCTTGGCGACCCCATATCGTTATTGCCATCAAGCGTGCGCCAACGTCACGCGCCGTGTTTGCGGCAACTGGGTGATGCTCAATAAGCGAAGTTTCTATGAATAACGGAGAGAATACGAACTCGCGGTCGGCGAAAATCCCCATATGGCCACGCCACTTGAGATGTGGGTCAGACAATAAAATGGTAAGTAGATTTCGAGAGGTTCGCACAGTGTGAATCCAATGATCCAAGGAGCCGACGATGGCGTTACCATGTGGTTGGTTGGATCAAGACATGCACTTATGGCAAGACCAATAACAAGATCCTTCGCGTAGAGTGTCAGCCGACTGCCTGTAAAACATGACATGCTCACCGTCACAAACTCGTTAAGGAAGACTCGATGTAGGTTCGTCCCAGGCAATACATAGAGTGCGAATATACCTGCTGGGCCTTCAGGCGAGAACATCAACGTGTCATACAGGCCTTTTTCAATGAGGACACCTTCCGCGGCCTTAAGAAGGTTGAGTCTTCTTCGACGAGCGGATCGAGAAAGAGCATGCCACGATCAAGTCTTTCCACTGCACATATGCGAGGAGGCACGCCAAATAAGCGCCGAATATCTGTGCTGATATGTACCTGCGTTCGATATTAACATTGTCCGATGCAGAAAGCCACGTATGAAATACGTACGGGATGGCTTTTCGCAGAGGGAAACCTCTGAACACAACGAATGAGATGGTGACACCGGGATGAAAGTGGCCAGCAGAAGCCGCCCCACAGATCGTGATTGCAAGCCCGATTCCGATAGAGTAAGCGGTGCCGACAGTGAACAGGGCTAAAGGTCGAGGTCAGGAGTAAGGTCAACACTACCGAGACGCGGACTGACAGCTAATTGGTTGGGCTGTGAGGCCCCCTACGATGAAACCAGCTGCGGATCCGACACCTATGGAGCAACTGATTGTTAGGGACTGCACTCCTCGCAATGAAGTTTGGCCAACCGGCGTAAATGTATATAAATACACCGAACTATACACAACCATATGAGTTGCATGTAAGAGAGTATGAGATAGGAATTTAATACCATTTCAGCGACCAATTCGGTAAACAGATGGAGATGGATAGTGTGCTTGGCCTTCTCCCAGTGGGCCATGTATCGTGGTGGGGAAGAAACGTCGCGCAAACGAACCGTTGGATAGGACATGACAGCGGGGGGAGACGATGGAAGGATGCAAGGGTTCTGCCAGACCCTTTAAATAAATTTCTAAGTCAGTAGCCTGAGAGAATGTCATGGTACGCGACACGAACCAAAGCAATGGATGATATACCGAAATGCGTGTCGCACGATGTGAATCACAAATGCTGGTATTAATAACACGGCAAATCAAAAGCCTGTTCCTGTTCCCCTACTTGGAGATGATAGGCGTCGGTTTGTTAAGAAGAACGCGATGCACACCTGCCTGCTTGAAGAACTCCGAGGATACCATGAGGAGCAAGGTGTAACCCGTATAGCTCCTTCGAAAATTGGGGCAAATATTCTAAAGACAATCAGCGTGATACTAAGTTTACAGCCGTTTTCAAATCGATGCGATTGGAAAAATCGCGCCTCGGATACTTGCGGGGTGAGACCCCGAACTCATCTGAGTGAGGCGCGCTGCACATGTAATTCTCCCTACTACAGTACTACAGCACTAGACATACGGCCGAACATCGGTAGGCACCTTGTTTATTCACTTTGCACGAGTCGGAGTAATTGAAAGTTGAGTCAGATAGTAGCTAGAGATCTGCACGACAACCCGTGGACCCGTAACCCCATCCTCACCCACCTCGCGACTCACACGCGATGACACGCCACCACTCTCACCTCGCGACGACGACGCCACGATGACCCACGACGAC
>JBBPMA010000651.1:0-19377 GCA_038090075.1 Xanthoconium purpureum | reverse complement strand
GGGGGTTCTGGGTGTCCTGGGGTGTTCTGGTTTCTTCCGGATCTTCGGGAGCTCGAAAGATTCCCTTGGGGCATCGAGGAAAAATCTTGGGTGGGCTGGGGTGGTCCTACTCCTGAATAGGAGGGACAGAAGGAGATTCTTGTTCTTTTGTTACGCAAGTCAACAGACTTGCGTCGAGGTCAAGGATCTACTTACTCTGAGGGAGGTACTCACGAAGAGACTCTGCGTCCTCAAAGAAGTCTCAAGGAGATAAAGAAGCTAGGTCACAACCAGACGAGTTGTGGATCGCAAGTCTAACGCTGTGATTGCGCAGAACAAGAATAAAGAGGAACGAGGTACAGGCTGGGCTGGTATATAAGTACTACGGATTACATGATCAGAACGTCGTAGAACCCGATGGAATAATGGGGACACGTGACTACTGCGAGAGAAATAGCCAGAGGAGTGGACAGTCCTGGTAGAGAGATACAAGGTTAAAGAGGAAAAAGTAAGGGAGAAGAACAAGAGTCAAAGGTAAGTAGGTAATCGTCCTCTCTCTCGTGATAAGGAACGAAAGGAGAGTGTGATCGGCGGGTCAAGCGGATGAGGAAGAAAGTATGGTAGAGGAAAAGAATCGTAACACGAGCATTGTTGAGAGGGAGAAAAGAAGGGGGGGAAACAGAACTACTATAGCTACGTCGTAGATCGAGCCCTATATATACTGGTAGGGCTGAGGGTATGGCATCGAAGGAATGTGATGGAATGTGTGGTGGAATGCTGAGTGACGTCGTAAGAAGTGTGTGTGGGTGGAGTGGGAAAGATCTGATAGCATCATGCTTACACCTCTGTGGCACAGAATCTGAATCCAAGTCGGTGTGATCGGCACCTCTGTGACAGAACCACGACACACTTCGCGATCGAACAGTATTGGTTCTCCCTTTCGTCCTTGCCATTGCAACTCTTCTGTCTGTAAAAACGCCCGACTTGAAGGCTTCTCGTGCGCCAAATGCACGGAGATGATTGGACTTTGGGCGAGTTGAGCACCATATTTGCCAGGCAGACTTTAACCACTGAACTGCACTAACCAAATGCAGATCTGGGCGTGGAGGATTCATTGGGTAATCTGCGCCCATGCAAAGTGTTCGGAATTTGACCCCCCTTGGCAGCCTCCGCTACACGCGCTGCACGCGATACTTCCTTGCCAAGAACACATAAGCGCCCCCACCGCCAATTATTGTGCAGCAGGCATCTAGCTATGTTACTTGTACGCATAGGCCTGCCTCCATCAGATGGTCATGCGTCTTGTTGGGGAAACTCTGCTCGCCTTTTCTTTTCCAATTCTTTCATGCCTTCCGTGAATGTCCCTTGGATGTGTCCTTGAAGAAAAACATGACCGACACCCTGACTGTGTAGGTCACCCCGAATTACTGTGTAACAGTCGTTGGATTCGGGGTTCTTATTGACCTTCTTCTCATGCCTTCCATAAATGTCGCGTGTAACCCTTGTTCACCCTCAAGCATGACTCAATTAGACGTGGGGAATGTGATCTTCTCCGATTCGTCTTGAGCAAGACAGAAGTCGCTTGTCCACCACTGTATAAACAGTCAGACCGCCACGCGTAACCATTACAGCAAAAGGCAGAAATACTGAGTGACTGCCACTTAGTATCACGGACGGTATATGTACTAGTTACGTGACCTAGGTAAGCTAGTGTGCTTATACTCTGTACTCTATTGCATGGAAAAGGGTGCCATTGTGATGAAACACGCTGATCTTGGATCAATCCTCTAGGTCTTATGTGTCTCTAGCACAATCTATGTGCGCTACTGCAAGTGAAGACTTTTATGACCAATAGCCTGCGATAGAAGTCCCAAATAGGGCCTCGGTATGAAAGGGTGTTGTAGTTCGTCTGAGTCTCCGTGTACTACCCGAGAATTGGAAGTGTGAGTCAGATTTTGTGATGTTGGCAAGCAAGACATTTTGAATGCTGCTGGACATTGCGAATTCACAGCCGGAAAAGTTTGAATGAAGTGAAGACCACTGGGAGCACCGTTCGACGTGTCAGTTAAATGTCACTGACTGCAAGTTCCAGGGAAAATTCACTGACCTCAAGATATGTATGAGAGGGGTTGTCGCAAGGTATGTTCTTTCCAGGAACTAACGAGACGACACCTAGGATCAGCATTCCATGTGAGAAGTCGAGTCCTAGATAAGCGTGGTGGTCGATCGAGAGGACGCCGTACTGGTAAGGATCTGCACGGCTGACACAGTGACAGTCCAAGCCTGAGGACGCAGTGGTACAAACGGATGGAGTGGATTCATTATGAGTGGTAGGTGAGTCTGAGAGGGGCTTGAGAAGGACAACTTGAATGGCAAATCGGGCCCCTATCAAGTACGTTGAACTTGTTGACCATCATGAATCCAGGCACCACCACAATCTGTCCGCTCCAGCATTGAAGATTTATGTACAACTCCTCACAAATCCAATGTTCAATATGGCATCCTTGCGGTCCATTACCGCAGACGTCTCTACCTAGACCATGAGCACAACTCCGTCATCTTGATTCCCGCATACCTCAACAGAACCGGACGCACACATTCATTGAAATGGGATGCTACTATGATCCGATATTCACATTGTCCTTCTTTGGTCGCACTTGGGGTTTGGCCTGGGCGGGGGTCATCATCATTGGACAGGAGGAACCATCCCAGCGGCCCAGTTTCGAGAACTGGGGAGTTCTCAGCACGGCTTGCTGGGAACTGGAAACCTCCCCCACTTTACTGATGTCCTTGACACCATTGCACTCATCTCCCTGAGAGTCCCATATTTCAACTTAGTGTCGTTTTCCGATCGAATCCCGCCCGTGGATGGTGAGGGACCGGGTTCTTTGCTGGAATGGTCCAGCACAGTGCTTCATGGGGGCGACAACGCGTAGGCCGAACAATCCAAAAGGGCCCAGACTGCCGGTTGGCCCATGGGAGCATACCCAAAAGGGTCACTGCTGGCTTCTGCTGAGAGGAAGCCTCCTTCTCCCCACTCCCCACTAGTGACCAGCCCATTACGGGCCCCGCGCGCACACCCTTCGTGGTCACTGCAGGACACACTCCCTATGAGGCGATTGCCCAGGACCCAGTCACTGTCCATCATGCCCACTCCCCAGACATCGCAGCTGGGAGCTCCCTAAACAGCACTGGAGGGATGTCGGTTGGGGTAGCGGTAAGCTCCCTGACGAGAGCTTTCACAGGCTCAAAACCACTCCTTCCCGACTCCCTGTCCCCCTCTGTGCTACCGTACAGATCCCAATCCTCAGAGAAATGTGCCGGACAGAAGCGGCAAGGAGACTCGATGGCATCCTCTCTCTCACACACTAACCTTGAACCAGGTAGTGCTTAACGTTACCTGGTTCGCCCCGGTATTCACACCAAGGTGCCTTTGGTTTCCCCATGCTATATGTGTGACCCTGCAAGGCATGTATGGGTCTGACGGTGGAGTAACTTCTGATCGGTCCTGGAAGCAATTCAATGACACACCTGATTCTGTATTTGCATTCGCGCGTTTGAAGAAACGGTGCAGTGATAGTAGAACTCAGCTGTGAGGACAGCAATCTGTGCTGGTACAGTGCAAATGTTTTTTTCTGTGACGTAGATTGGAATTTGAAGTCTTCTTCCCCTGCTGTTCGCTTGCCTCTGACCGGGACCCCCCAAGCGGTCCATGTTTTAACCGTGGTCAGAATATCCGAGGATGGTTGCAACATCAGTCGCGGTTGCTTGTTCCCACCATGAAATGGGTCAGCATGACTCATACAGGACCCACTCTGACCCCACGAAAGCGACTCAGTTCCTTTGCGTACTCCCACACGGCCACAACCTGCCAGCCATTGGTGTTCTTGTCGTTCCGTATGGCACTGTGACTGGACTATTATCCCAAGCGATATGAGAGGTCAACCCCCAGACTGGAGACGAGCGCAATCAGTCGACCGAGAGGATGCCATACCTTACCACGATGAAAGCCTACAAGCGCGTGGCAAGTGCATTGTGCACAGAGATGACACCCACTGATAAGTCTTGTGAATCAAACACGCAAAACGTAACCAACGACACAGCACTAATCAATTGGTAGGTCTTATCTTTAGCCTCGGTTTGAATGCAGAGGACTCAAGCGGGCATCTATGCATTCAAAGCGACGTGCTTTTGGTTTCTCTCCCCTTGGGGACGTGCACTACACAAGGTACATTCTCACCGGCAATGTATCCCATTGCCACACCTGCCATTTATATGCCGTGCCAGGCTGCTTCACCGAATCATAGGGTTGTTTGATCGTCTTCATCGGGCTATATGGTCCGGTTCCGATGGCCTCTCTGATCTCTCTTCTGTCTGCGAACCTCGTACTACATCTTCAAAGTCGCGCGACATGTTTGGTCTCATCACTACCCTCGCTCTCGCTGCTACAGTCATCCTCCAGAGTGCGTACTACTAGTTTCCCGAATGTCATGTCCTCGCGTTTAGTTCTCAAACCTGCATAGCTCAAGCTACTCTCCCCGCCAATTGCGATCACAATGCAACCGTTACTGCCGGCAATACTTGCGATATCATATCTGCCCAATACAACGTCTCCACGGAAGTTTTGAGTTGCCAACATTGTTAGCGTGGCTGACACCAATGCATAACCTATAGCTACCAGCTCGCAGCTGTCAACCAAGGTGTCATCGATGCGAACTGCAACAACCTTCAGGTCGGTGAGGTGAGGCATGCCCCCACGAGGCAATGCGTACAAAACCTGAGTCTGAAATGCTATGGCATAGGTTATCTGCCTGGGTCTCACCGGCCAAGACTGTATGACTACCTACGTTGTCCAGTCTGGGGACACGTGTGCTACCGTCACGGGCGCGTACAACATCTCACAGAACACGCTCATCACAAACAACCCAAATGTGAACCAAATCTGCACAAACCTCTATCCTGCGGAGGTCAAGTCTTTTCATGTCCGTGATGACATGCAGGTCGCTAATCTCCCATCATTTCCATAGGTCTTGTGTGTCTCTAGCCAGATCTATGTCAACCTGACCCAATCTTGAATGTCCCTCGTAACCACCACAGAACATGTGATACAATTGGGTTTCTGCGTATATATGTTTCATTTGGGTACATGCAAAAGCACAGTATATGTGTGTTATAGATTGAATTTTGTCATAAGTTGCCGTTCTCAAAGTGGTCTACTTCTTTCCCTATCCTGTTGATCCGCTGGCAAAGCAACACAGAATACACATGTTCGACCACGACCTACGTTGTGGTCGCCGTTCATCTGATTCCAAAAGCGGTCTTTCACACCCGGCGGCAGGACAACCATCCCAAGGTATCAGGTGCAGCCAAAAGAGCAACGACTGTGCTGCTCTCCTGCATCCGCTTGAACTCTTCATACAATTGCTGAGCCCCACGGATCGTATCTGTGATGAGCTCCTGCTGTTATGCGAGTCGACAGACTTGCGTCGAGGTCAAGGGTTCACCTACTCTGAGGGAGGTACTCACGAAGAGACGCTGCGTCCTCAAAGAAGTTTCTTGGAAAGAGAAAACTAGGTCACAACTTAAACGAGCTGTGGATTGCAAGACTGACGCTGTTATTGCGCAGAACAAGAATAAAGAAAAGGTACAGGCTATGCGGGTATTTAAGTACTACTGCTTAGGTAAGAGGAAGCTAGTAGAACATTGTGGAAAGTGGGGACACGTGATTACCATGAGAGAAGTAATCAGAGGAGTGGATAGTCCTGTTGACGAGATGGTAGGTTAAAGAGGAAGAAGTATCAGGGAGGCGAAGACATCAAAGGTGAGTAAGTAATCGGTCTCGTCTTCATGGTAAGGGAAAAGATCAAGGTAGACTCGTCGAATGGTGCGGATGAGAAAGAAAGTATGACATAGGAAAATAATCGTAACATTACCCCCTTCGTACATTCGAGCTCCAGGCTCGAGATACCTAGATCTCCTATTCGTTGTCCACCAAGGTATTGAGGTCATCATCGTCTGAGTAAGATCCCCCATAAGTGTAGTGAGACTCAGGTTGGGTAAGCGGGTCGATCGGGCAGTTATCGACCACATGCCCTGGGGTGTTGCATCTTCCGCAGATCCGAAGATTGCAGACGTCGTTGGAGTGTCCCCATCGAAGACAAAGAGCACATTGGATCTCCAGACAATGATGTGCCACATGACCCGGTGCTGATTCCCTACAGGAGGGACAAGTGTACAAGGGACAGGAGAGTCCGAAGTGACCGAGATCTGAACAAACGTAGCACCTGGTGTTGGGGGAGACGGGGCGAGAGGAGGTGACCAAGACCCTAGAGGCGGAGGAAGTGATCCATTGTCCCTCCACGACCTGAATTCGGATGACATCGTTGTCTTCTATAGTGGGGGAGACGGGGCGAGAGGAGATGCGAAGAGCTAGAGGGATAGGGGGAGGAGAGACGACAGTGGGCTGGTTTATTCCAATCTGTTCGAGATATCATTGTTGTTCCTCACGGGAGAGGGTACCCCAGACGTGTAGGAAGGCGGGGTAGAGGGTAATACTTGGGAGCTCCTCCAGGTATTGGTGGAAGGAGTTGGTGACAAGGAGGTTGAGGACCGGACTGGGCAAGAAGGAGAGGGTAGTACGTAGAGGCGCTCTGAGTGACTCAGGTAGATCGACAGGGCAGGCTCTGAACAGCTGGAGCTGGGCAATCGAGATATGGTGGAGAAGTTGGACAAGGGCCTGGCACTCAGTGTTGTGTTTGTATGCAGGGAGTCTCTTGACTTCGCTAAGGATGGTGGGGGAGGCAACGGCAATGGTAAAGAGGGTGTGTACTCGAGAGGTGGCAAGGAATCTAGTGTCGATGGGGTGGGTTTCGGGGGGAGGCAAGTGGGCAGGTGAGTAGAGCAAGGTGGGGATATGATATGGCATGGGAGAGAAGGGAGTTGGATTGGTCGTTGACTTCTGTGTCGAGCAAGGTGGTCAATATATAGAATGAGGCTAAGATTGGCGAGGAAAAAGAGGACACAAAGGGCGAGAGCAATACCAAACCAGACGAAGGGGACGTCTCCAGGCTGCATACACAGGGGGGTACTCATGAAGAGACGCCTCGTCCTGTGGTGCTAGTAATGGATGGGGCAGCTGGATTCCCTGCAGAAGCAAGAGTGTGTTCTGGCATGGTCAAGGGGGAGGTTGTGGCGATGAAGGAAGTCAAGTTGGTAGATGGTGAGTCCCAGTAGCCAGGGGATGTCACAGGGTCTGATGGGGGAAGAGAAGTCGTCATGCTGGGGGATGAAAGGCATGTTGTCGTCTTTAAACTCTGGAGTTGGTGGGCCTTTTTGTATGTCGTGAGAATGTCTGGTGCATGTCGGAGGTTAGATTCAGGTTCCCAGGTGTTTTCCGATGACAGATACCCTTTCCACGTGGTTAGGAACCTCCATCGTCCCGTGGAGCCTCGATGTGAAATGATCTGTTCAACCCCATACTCTTCCTCGGAAGCAATCAGGTCAGGCGGTGGTTTCGAGAAGTTGGGACCATGTGCTTCGGTTTCCTTGTATGGGGATAGTAGTGAGGCGTGGAAAACATCATGAATCTTCCATGTGAAGGGAAGTCTGAGTCGGTAGGAAAGTGGTCCTAGTACCTGAGAGATCTCAAATGGACCCTGTCTTTTAGGTGCGAGTTTCCTGGAGGGGTAGTTGGTACGAAGGTGGGTGGCTTCTAGCCATACCTTTTGTCCAACCTTCCATGGGGTGAAGTGTCGGAAGTTTCGTTCCTTCATGATCCGACGAGCTGTTTCATGTGCTGCCAGTGCTTCCTTCCGTGCTTCTTCTAAAGCCGATAGTCGGGTTTCCAAGGCAGGGATGAAGGTTTTCCCCAAAGGGGGATATGCCCATGGTTCATATCCATAAAGAAGGGAGAAGGGTGAAACTTTGGTTGAGCTGTGTGGGACCGAATTGTGATGAAACTCAGCTGTGGGAAGGAAGTCTGACCATTTCCGAGGATTATTGGTGCAGAAGATGCAAAGGTATGTTTCGATTTCTTGGTTGGCGCGTTCAGTTTGTCCGTCTGTCTGTGGATGGTATGCAGTGGATAGCCTGACATCATAGTGGAGAAGTTGAGCAAGTTCTCTGGCAAAGGCCGATGTGAATTGAGGGCCTCGATCTGAGATCAGGGAGTCATGAAGTCCAAACCATTTGAAAATGTGAGAAACGAAAAGTTGGGCGATACCAGCAGCATCAATCGTTTTAGAGCAAGGTATGAGAATTACCCCCTTCGAAGGCTGTGGTCGACCACAACCATCAATGAGTCATGTCTGTTGGAGGGGGGAAGATCCATGATGAGGTTGACCGAGAGTTGTTTGAAGGGGAGGTTACAGGATGAGGGGATGGGTGCCAGGGAGGGGCAAGTGGGGTGGTAGTTGACTTTGTTCTGTTGGCAAGTCACGCAGCCAGATATGAACACATTGACAAAGGAGGAAAGACCAGGCCACCAGAAATCGCGCTCTAGTAGTGCCTTGGTGCGGAAGTGCCCTGCATGGCCCGTGGTAGGCGATTCATGTATCGACTTTAGAATGGCCTGTCATTCATGTGGGGGGATGTACATCCGATTTTTGAAGTAAAGATGTCCATCAGTCATGTGCCAATCATTTTTGGAGGAGCAAGGGAATAAGGGGGATCCTTGCTGGAGGTTTTTGAGGGCTTGGAGGACCAGGGGATCCGACTGGGTGGAAGACCTTATTTTCCTTGCTAGGGCAAGGTCCAGGGCATTAATGACGACTGGTTCCAGGCAGATGGACGCGTCTATGTTATCCTGGGTGGTGTCGATATGATCGCATCGAGATAGCACGTCCGCTGGGCCCATCTGCGTCCCTGGGATGACCCGCCATTGCAAATCGAAGTCTTGTAAAAATAGGGACCATCTGGCCTGACGTCTAGATAGTTTTCGTGGGTCCTTGATATAAGAGAGGTTTTTGTGGTCAGTGATTATGGTGATTGGGTGAGGGGTTCCCTGGAGGTATTGGCGCCACTCCTCCAGAGCCAGGATGACTGCTAGAAGTTCCCTGTCGTAGATGTCATAGTTTCGCTGGGCGGAAGTGAATGTGGTCGAGTAGTAAGCACAAGGGTGGAGGTCAGAGTTCTCATCAGATTGCATGAGTACTGCTCCAGCAGCCAACAAGGAAGCGTCCGTCATGATGGTGAAAGGGCGAGTGACGTCAGGAATGCACAAAACGGGGGCAGAGGAAAAGATCTGTTTAAGTCTTTCAAAGGCATTTTGTTGGGACTGCGTCCAGTTCCAGGATTCCCCTTTTCAGGTGAGTTGGTTTAAGGGGATAACGATGTTGGAGAAGTCTGGGATGAATTTCCTGTAGAAGTTGGCAAAACCCATGAATGATCTGACTCCTTTGACGGAGGAGGGCGGTTTCCATTTCTCAATGGCTTCAAGCTTCTTCCCATCCATTTCAATTCTGCCTTGACTGATGATCATTCCTAGAAATTCCATGCGAGGGGCATCAAAGGTGCATTTTGAGAGTTTGATCGACAGTCCATGTTCCCTGAGTCTTTGGAGTACTTGTCTTGTTCGTTCATGGTGGAGGGTGACGTCATCTTTGGTGTGAATACCCAAATTGTCCATGTAGACCTTCAACCATTTTTCTTGGATCATATCTGCGAAGATGTGATTCATGAACGCTTGGAATGTAGGTGGGGCATTACAGAACCCGAAGAACATGACTGTTGGTTCGAACAGGCCTAAGGGGGTGATGAACGCCGCTTTCCACTGGTCCTCCTTTTGGATGCGGATGTTGTTATATCCCCATCGTATGTCGAACTTAGTGAATAGAGTGGAAGACTTCATGTCATCAATGAGTTCAGGGATAAGAGGAAGAGGGTAGGCATTCCGGACAGTATGGGAGTTCAAATATCGATAGTACTGACAGGGGCAAAGAGTTCCATCCTTTTTGGGTACAAAGAAGAAGGGAGACGCTTGGGGTGATTTTGAGGGTACTATCCTTCCAGTTCTGAGATGTTCCTCGATGAATTCCTTGCAGGTCTCCATTTCTGCTGGGTTCAGGGAATATACTTTCGCTATTTTGGGGGTAAAATCCGGGCGAAGTTCGATGGTATGGTCATAGGAGCGATGTGGGGGAAGTTGGTCATGTGTCTTTTCAGAAAGTACATCTGTGAAATCTTGACACCATTCAGGAATGAGGGGTTCCCTCCTCTCGGTGGTTCATGCAATTTGGGTAGAGATGGTGGTTCTTCCTATGATTTCTCCTTTCAGCCAGGTCTCTCGCTTGTTTAGTTGCTTGGAAATTTTGCGGTTCGCATCCAGTCCTAGCCACCGGAGAAGGTATCACTGTGGGATGTGGTTTGTCGATGAGGGACATGGGGATCTGGAAATGGAAATCGTATTGGCGCTCCAGTCGATTTTAGGATTCCATTTGCATAGCCAGGGCATTCCCAGTATGACCTGTCGTCGTCCTAGACTTAGGACCATCAGGTCCATGGTTTCCTTCGATTGGGGGAACAGGACATTGGTGTGCACTTTCCAGCAGATTGTTCCTTTGGCATTGGTTGTCCCATCCACATTGTAGGCAAGGATAGGTTTCGGAAGACATTTCAGGGGGAAGTTTGCCTTAGTCAAGAGGCCGATGTCAATGAAATTTCCAGTGGCTCCACAGTCGATGATTGCTGTGGTTTCGACGATTTGTGTTCCAGTAGCTAATTTGATGGGAAGACGAATAGTTCGTTCATTGGGTAAAGCTACTAGTACATGGGCTAGGTCATGGGAAGGTGACGTTGAGGCGCCTTCCCATTTCAAAAATCCTCTTCAGAGAAAGGGGTGTCAAAGGTGGTAGCGACTGCCACGTCCTCTCTTGGCTCCTCATAACAAAGTTTCAAGGTTTGAAGAATTTCCTCCTCACTCCTTCCCTGGGTTTTCAAGGTTTGGACAAAAGTGTCCATGGGGGTGACAGGAGCGATGGTTGCGGCGGTAGGAGTGGAGGTATCCGTGGAGTGAACTTGTTGGGAGCGATGGTTGGACATTCGAGGTTGGTTCTGGTAGGACCCCTTATAGGTGTTGCAGTGGTCCGCATTGTGTCCCTTTTTGCAGCATTTGAAGCAAAGGCCTTCTCGAATGCACCGAGCACGTTCCAGGGGGGTGAGCTTCTTGAGACATACAAAATCCACATCCATGGCATCTGGATCTCGGGCAGAGCGTGAGGAAGACGAAGATGAGTGACCAGGGTCATGTCCTCCTCGAAGGGCGAGGATACGCATCTTCTGGGTGTGGAAGTCCCGAGCCTTGTCGATCCATTCCTGGATTTTAGTGGGGGGAGTTGACATGGAGAGAATCATGGTGGAGATCTGGGGGTCTAGTCTGGTAGCAAAGCACGCTATGGTCTCCTTAGTATCGCCCATTTGGGCTTTGGCAGTGAGGGTTTGGAACTTGGTGATGTAGGTCTAGAAACCATCATCAACGACCTCTTTACCGTCCTCCATTTTTCTTTTCTCTTTTTGTTGTCTGAGTTTATATAGCTTGTTTTGAGATGTCTCCACCAAGTCATAGGGATATAGAGTGGACACGAAATCTTCTGCTAATTTGTCAAAGGTTTTCTCTGCAGGAAGGACGGTGGTATCGGCCATCTTGTCATACCATATTTCAGTGAATTGAGCTCCTCGTCCCGTGCTCATTTTGTTAAGGGTAGTCATGATTTTTTTCACTGTCATCGGGGTAGATGGAAGAGTTAATGGCAAAGTAGGCTTTCATCGCCTTCATCCATTGGATGGCATCCTCTGGGTCTCCTGAGAAGTTGGCAGGGAGTGCCGCTTTCAATTCTGTGGTTCTGGTAGTAGTAGACATTGGGTTGGCAGGGGGAGCTGGAGGATTGGCTGGGGCTGGGGGTGGTGGAGGGAGGGGAGGTAATGTCATCAGGTTTGCAGGGGCAGAGGGGGCGGCAGGACCGGGAGGAGTGGGTGGTGCTGGCAGGGCAGGGGCAGGGGGAGCTACTGGGGTGCTTGAGAATGCTGGGAGGTTTGCCAGGGCGCTGGATGAGCTGGTCAAGGGTATTGAGAATGCTGCAGGGGAGCGTTTCCTAGGTGATGGTTGGAGTGCTGGATTGAAGAAGGGTTTTCCCGCTGTTACTCGTTTTCCAGGAGATGGGGGCGTTGGTAGTTCAGGGGATAGACTGAGTTCAACCGGAGATAGTCTCTAGGGGGTAGTTGCTAGGTCTAGGAGGTTCTGGGTGTCCTGGGATGTTCCGGTTTCTTCCAGATCTTCAGGAGCTCAAAAAATTCCCTTGGGGTGTCGAGGAAAAATCTTGGGTGAGCTGGAGTGGTCCTACTCCTGAATAGGAGGGACAAAAGGAAATTCTTGTTCTTTTGTTACACGAGTCGACAGACTTGCATCAAGGTTAAGGGTTTACTTACTCTGAGGGAGGTACTCATGAAGAGACGCTGCGTCCCCAAAGAAGTCTCTGAGAAAGAAAAGACTAGGTCACAACTTAAATGAGCTGTGGATTGCAAGACTGACGCTGTAATTGCGCAGAACAAGAATGAAGAGAGAGGGTACAGGCTAGGTGGGTATTTAAGTACTACTGATTACATAAGAAGAATCTAGTAGAACTTCATGGAAAGTGGGGATATGTGACTACTACAAGAGAAGTAGTCAGAGGAGAGGATAGTCCTATTGATGAGGTGAGAGGTCAAAGAGGAAGAAGTATCGGAGAGGCAAAGATATCAAAAGTAAGTAGGTAGTTGGTTTCGTTCTCATGGTAAGGGAAAAGATCAATGTAAACTCGTCGGACGATGCGGATGAGAAAGAAGGTGTGAGCAAGAAAGATAACCGTAACAATTGATATTTCCTGAATCCTTGGATTTATCATATACCAACTTGCCTTCTGATGATGATATCACCTCCCCTTATCTCATGCCAGGGAACACTCCTGGTTTTGCAAAAAAACTGGGTGCTCCATCCATTATTAGAACTACAGGATGAGGCATCTCTTCATAAAGTACCCCACTATATATGCAACCTGGTGACCTCCTCTTTCTTTGGCTCAGAATCCCATTTGCTATCTTTTTCTTTCTTTGTAACTTTGCTCTTCTCACTTATTTTGGCCATTCTGACTGTTGCAGGCATTGGGAAAATATCCATCTTTTCACACTCCCATGCCATATCCCTTTCACACCAAATTATATGTACCTCCCCACTTGCCCCCCCCAATACTTGCTCCATCTGCACACATTTCCTCTCTACATCCTGCATCTATACTCTCTTTACCCTTGCCATCACCTCCCCAACCATCCTTAGTGCAATCAAAAAACTTCCAGCATACAAACACAATACCAACTGCCAGGTCCTTGTCCAACTTCTCCACCATGTTGCCCTCTCCCAATTGCAACTCTTTCAAGCCTGCCCCATTGACCTTTTTGATTCACTCAGCTTGCCCCTTCACACTACCCTCTCCTTCCTGCCTGGATTGATCCTTGAGCTCCTCCTCTCCAACTCCTTCCATTGATACCTGGAGAAGCTTTCAAGTACTACCCTTTACCCTGCCTTCCTACAGGTCTGGCATACCCTCACTCAAAAAGAACAGCAGCACTATCACAACTTAACTAGCACTGAACCAACCCTTGGTTCTCCCACCCCTCTCCTCCTAGCTCTTCATCTCTCTTCCCCTCCTGCATCCCCCACTCCATCAGGATCTGAATACAATGTGTCTAATCCTGATGACTATGGATTGGTACCAACATGTACCCTCTGGACAACAAAGTCATTTCAGGGGTAAATGTCACCTTCAAGTGTGCTCCTGTTGTGACCATCAAGGGCACATGTGAGCTAACTGCCCACTTCATGAAGAATCTCAGGCAGAGATTCAGCAAAGCTATAATGGATCCTACTCAGAGGACAACAACCTCAATACTCTTGTGGACAACAATTAAGAACTTTGGTGATCTTAAGCCTGGGGCTCAGATATATGAAAGGGGTAATGTTACAATTTAGTTTCTATATGTTACTTCATTCCTTGTTTCCATTATATGACAACCCTATTTCTCCTTTGCTCCTACTTACACTGAGACCAACCTTTACCTTCTTACACTCTCTCCTTTTTCCTTTTTTCTTTTCTCTGACCTCCCTTGTGTGATTCATTATGTGACTTACTATCAATGGACTGTGCCCCTCCTCTATCTACTTCTCTTGTGGTAGATATGTTTCCCTGACCTCCCCTAAAGGTGTTATGTAATCTTGTAGTACTTAAACATCCAAGCAGCATGTATCCTTCTTTATTCTTGTTCTATGCAATAACAGTGTTATAACTTGCATCCACAACCATTTGTTGTGACCTTGCTTCTTCTAAATCTCTCTCTCAGAGATAACCCTTGAGACTTTCCTGAGGATGCAGTGTCTCTTTGTGAGTACCTCCCTTAGAGTAAGTACTCTTGACCTGGAAACGCAAGTTCAATGACTTGCATAACAGAGACCACTCCATCATGGGCAGAATCAACCTCACCAACTTACTCAGTTGATGAGACCAGGAACTCCCTAGCAACTCTTTCTCTAAAGATTCATCCACTCCATCCAACTCTCCACCATCTCCACCTATCACTCTGTCCCAACCATGACAGTGAGCTAGGATTTCTGGTTCTTCATACAGACAGTCCACCTTGCCCCACCTAACAGCCAGACCCTTGCCTATCTCTCATTCTAGCCTCTTTCATCCTTCCACCCCACCTTTCCTCTCCATTGCTACAGTTGGAACTGATCCTTCTTGGGAAACTGAGCAGTCAAATGCTTCCATTGACATTGATAAGTCCCAGAACATAGATCCTCTTCCAGGACATGAAGAACAAGTGGAACAATTGAAATGGGACCTTGAGGAATACCTCCAAAACAACCCATCTGTGCCTGATCTGGAATCCAACCCAGATCCAGAAAACCCTAACATTGAACTTCCCAATGAGGAAAACAATATGCCCTCTGACAGAGAACTTAAAGTGGGACTTTCCAGAGATATTTCTGGCAAACAAGAGGATGTCAACAGATGGATCCTTGCCATGAAAGGGTACTTCACCATGAACTTGGCCAAGTACAACAATCAGGCTGAGCCCTGACCTTGTCCAACAAAATGAGCCAAGAATATGGCCTTAGCTTTTCTGAAGGATGGTTGATGAAACTTGACAACACCATCATTACAGATGAGGAGAAGACTTTTGCCAAGCTTCTTGCTTATTTTGAAGAAGTGTTCCTCACTATGGACCTTTACTTGAAATCCTGGAACAAACTCACCAGCATGCACCAGGATGACTCTGAGTACAATGAAGACTTTTATGAATTCAAAGCTGCATGTGCTGGACTTGACAACCCCAACAATGAGCATGTTCTCATGGATATGTTAAGCCAAGCCATCTCTTCAGATCTTGCTTACAAGATGACCACCCTTTTGGAGGAACCTATCTTCCATAAGGTGTGGCTCAAAAAGGCAGGACAATTCTTTGATGTTATGCAATGTATGAAGAAAATACAAGGTGAAGGATCCTTATTTAGGACCTCTCACAATCAGGGTGCCCATCACAACCCTATGGCCATGGATGTAGACAGGATCTACCTTACTCTGGCTCAACAAGCAGAGCACATGTGAAGCAACAAATGCTTTATCTGTCACAAGGTCATTGCTCTACTCACAACCACTCCTTGCACAAAGGAACTTCTCAAAGAGGCCCCTTTGGCAACAACAGAACAACTCACCCCTCCTTTTGTTCCCATTCTCAAAACATCAGGACCACAGAAACTGTCCCACCTAAGGAGGTATTGGACTACATTGAAAATGTACACTCCAACTCCAAGCTTTCTAATGACAAGATCTTGCAATCCTCTTGCATCATCTATGACAATGATGTTGACAAAGAAGGTGAATCAATCAATTACATTCACATAGAGGACACTTCTGCAGTGGAATCCTCTCAGGATTTTTGAAAGGAAGGGATGCCTTGACATCATTGCCTTCCCACATTAGACCAATCTTTGTAACCAGTAGTAAGTCCAAGTCAATGAAAATTCCTACCTTACTTTACTCCAGTTCTCTTGGCAAAATCATCACCCTCCTGGCTCTCATCAACTTGGGAGCCACTGGATGTTTTATTGACCATGATCTAGTCACTAAACACCACTGGCCCAAAGAATGCCTCAATTACTCCATTTCAGCTCACAATGCTGATGGAACTCCCAAAGCCAAAGGAGTTATATGCTTTTGGATATGACTCACCCTTCACATCAGCAAGAAAGAGAAAACATGCTGGTTCTTCATTGTCCACCTTGGAAATGGAAATCTCATTCTAGGCCTCCTCTGGTTAACTGTAGTTCCCTCTGGTCCATTTCACCTCCAAGCCTATACTTACCTGTGTAGCACAGCTCCAGTTATTTACACTTTCATTCCTCCACAGCTCCATTCCTCTGTCACTTGGCTTCTCCATTACTAATGCCATTCCCCTCCATAGTATATATAGTGTAGATTTCTGATCATGTACTCTTTAGCTTCATTATCCATTTAGTCCTCCTTCTTAACTCCGATCTCCACTATGGAGTCCCAGTGACTCTTCTCTTACATTCATTCACAACTCTGACCAACTCTGAAATATGGAACTCAATGCCAGCAAGGAGGCAGCACACAAGGTGAACCCAATGTCCTATCAGCTCAGTCAACTTCAATATTCTCAAGTTCTCCCCAAAGGAAACCCAAACTTAATAGTAGCCAACATGTATTATGGCTACAACAAATAAAAATAGTCATATATATATAGAGGTAGAATAAGAGCAAGCCACAGCTGAAGCAGTGAGTCCAAAAGATTCATATGGAAAATTTGTATTCCAATGCATCTATGTTGAGAAGAGATACATTAAACTCATGTAAAAATAAGACAATTATAACAACATACAAATGTTTTGAAAGCTTGCAGGCATTGCAGGAGAAAGTGTCATGTTTCCAAATGCATCATGCCTCCTTTCTTAGAGCTTGCATAACATTGAGATGGTAAAATAACCTTTTTGACAATTGTTCTTTTGATGGGATGTTGACCCATGATAACTGCTCTAATAAGGTCATGTGCAATAGGAATCCTGTAAAGTTGTGGAGAACTTCCAACCATTACAATACCAGGAATCTCAGCAAATGGTATTGGAGTAATGCCACCATTTCTGAACTTGAGTGTATTGTTGTAATGAAATGCAGCAATAGCAGCTAAGATGAGCTGAGGCTCTGGAGATTCATAAACTGCATGTTTCTATAAAACACAATAGGCCATAGAATAGAGGTATACTTGATTGTCACTTACCTTGTCTTGCAGAATAGGCAAAATGTATCTGGGGCTTGTTCGCTCCATAAGGCATGTATCCACCTTGGCATGAACCCTCTGTCCATCCACCCACATAGGTAATTTTTGACTGGAATGAATGATATGTGGTTGTTCATCATATTTCAAGAGTTTGAGGAGAACAACAGTGAAATCATTCAAAAAGGAATGGTTCAAGGGATGGCAAGCAGTATCTGTTAGGTGTGCAAAGAATTCATTCTCTGCCTGGACAGATTTGGATGACTTCTTCTGGTTGTTCAAGATTGCAGGTGGAACATCAAAAGTTTCAATTGGGGGAAGTGGGTGTCCAAAGAACTGCTCAGGTTCTTCTTCAACAATGTCAATCTTGAACTTGCAAAGTTCATGACATGTCCAAGGTTTCTTGAATTTGGTTGACTGTTTCTTAGATTTATGTCTTGGCATTGATGATGGATACCAGCAGGAAGAACAGTTGATTGGTATGTTTGACAACAGTGACTCAGTGTTGGGAAGAGAGTTGTTGTTTAGGGGTTGGGCTTTACAATCTGGGAACTTAATCCATATATTTTGACTCCCTCGAGCAGACAGCGAGCATCAGTATATCAGGTCTCCATCCTCTCGTCCTCGTCATCCCCGAAGCGCCGAAGCAAGGGGGTGTTGTCACTAACAGAGTTGAATGGGTGTTAATTCACTGCGCGACGTATTCCGTGGGTCCAACTTGTTTTGCCTGAGTGCTGGTATAGCCACAACTTGAATATGGCATCGTCTTTTGTCCTCAATGACCACCAACTTGCGAATTCTTTTCCATCGAATCCAGTCCAAAACGTGGCTGGATAACAGCCGACTCTACTTTCGGCAGAGGTCCACTTCGTTCACCTTCGAGAGGCGTAATCCTCTTGACTGGTCACACGATGGCTCCAAGTTCAACGATGAGCCCATGACCTCTCGGACTTTACTACCCGTCTATCGAGGAGCAAAACTTCTGGCAGTACGAAGCTGCTTCCATCTACCGTTGTGCTCGACGTCCGAAAACTCATCAGGTCACATGCCAAAAGCTGGGCATATCTGCGTCCGACCTCGCCCCCCGGAGTCCCTCGCTCCCACTTGCCCAACCTTCTCGCTTCCTTCCTAGCGGATCTTCGCGAGGGCATGCTCTCCGACGAGACTCGACTAGCAAAATTCGACCTGGGTGGGTTCACGTTTTCTCCCGGAGACATGTACTACGGCCAAAGAGTCGACCAAATCATCTCCTAGCTCTTTCTTCACTTGGGCATCCGGAAAATAGCGTCACCCCCGCACATATGTCCCACAACCCACCCTCGACACGATTGCTCGCCTTGATTGTACCGCGAACCTCTCTTACCCTGCAGACTTATTCCCCAAAGCGCATGCAATGAAAAGTTCATCATGCACGTTGGCCCTACGAATAGTAGAAAACGCATATGGCACTACGTGCGTCGGCAGCTTCAAATTCGGGTCTCCACGCTGTGGTTGAATAGGGGTCAGATTGTCCCCCTCGGCATGGAGCCTGAACCTGGCTCAGAGCCGGACACAATCGTCAGTGCGGATATGGCCAACGAGACGGGGTCCCAGCCCACCGTTCGGAAAGAGGGACATGCCAAGTACGCGCGCCCGTGTAACCTGCGAACGGGCGCAACGTTTCGTATCGATCACGCGCCACTCATGAGCTCAACGGCCGGCTTCGATAAATTTCTGGACGTGACTGTGGTGGACAAGATAAATGATCGCGGGTCCTGAGCGTGGTTCGGCATTGAATACCGTATTGGGCTTTCCCGCACGCGAGATCCATTTCTGTGGGGAGGAGACTGCGGTGCCGATAATCCGAGATATCCTGAAGGACACCAGAGATGAGCTGGTCGTCAATCGGTGTGAACCACTCACGCTACTAGAGATCCAAGAGTCATCGTTAGGTGGGAACTTGTCCAAGATCCAAAAGCGCAATTGTCTCGTCGTATTCTGGCGGGATGGGGTATTCGCGGTCGGCAAAGATCAAGGAGACCGGTTTACGCTGTGCGGTCGCTTATGCCAGGCTCCCTACTGAGATTTGATCTGAGCAAG
>JBBPMA010000650.1:0-12264 GCA_038090075.1 Xanthoconium purpureum | reverse complement strand
TTCGAGTTTCTTTCCATCCATCTCAATTTTGCCCTGTCCAATGATCATCCCTAGGAACTCTATGTGAGGGGCATCAAAAGTGCATTTGGAGAGTTTGATTGATAGTCTGTGCTCCCTGAGTTGCTGAAGTACCCGCCTTGTTCATTCGTGGTGAAGGGTGACATCATCCTTGGTGTGAATGCCTAGGTCATCCATGTAGACCTTCAACCATTTCTCCCATCATGTCCACAAAGATGTGGTTCATGAATGCCTGGAATGTAGGTGGGGCATTACAGAATCTGAAGAACATGATGGTTGGTTTGAATAGACCCAAAGGAGTGATGAACATGGCCTTCCATTGGTCCTCTTTTTGGATGTGAATGTTATTATATCCCATTGATGTCAAATTTGGTGAACAGGGTAGAGTTTTTCATGTCATCAATGAGTTCAGGGATGAGAGGGAGAGGATAGGCATTTCAAATGGTATGGGAATTCAGATAGCAGTAGTCCTGACAGGGATAAAGGGTTCCATTCTTCTTTGGTATGAAGAAGAAAGGAGATGCTTGGGGTGACTTTGAGGGTACTATTCTTCTGGTTCAGAGATGTTCTTTGACAAATTCCTTGCAGGTTTCCATCTCTATTTGGTTCAAAGAGTATACTTTCGCAATTTTGGGGGAGAAATCAGGGCAAAGTTCAATGGTGTGATCATAGGGACAATGAGGGGGGAGTTGATCATGTGTTTTCTTGGAGAATACATCCACAAAGTCACAACACCATTCAGGGATAAAGGGCTCTTTTCTTTCAGTGGTTTGCACAATCTGGGTGGAAATGGTAGTTTTTCCAATGACTTCCCCTTTCAGCCAGGCTTCTCGTTTGTTTAGTTGTTTGGAGATTTTTCAATCTGCATCAAGACCAAGCCATTGGAGAAGATATCGTTGTGGAATGTAGCCCATTGAAGAGGGGTGTGGAGATCTGGGAATGGAGATTGTATTGGCAACCCAGTCAATTTTAGGGTTCCATTTGCACAACCAAGGCATCCCTAGTATGACTTGTTGTCATCAGATAGTTCCTTTGGCATTGGTTATTCTATCCACATTGTAGGTGAGGATGGGTTTGGGGAGGCATTTCAGGGGAAATTTTGCCTTAGTTAAAAGGCCTATGTTGATGAAGTTTCCAGTTGCTCCACAGTCAATAATTATGGTGGTTTCAATGATTTGTGTTCCAGTAGCCAGTTTGACAGGGATGCAAATGGTTCGTTCATTGGGCAAGGCTACTTACTAGTACATGGGCTAAATCATGGGAAGAAGACATCGAGGTGACTTCCCAATTCAAAAATCCTCATCAGAGGGGATGGTATCAAAGGTAGTGGCAATGGCCACATCTTCTCTCAGTTCCTCATAGCAAAGTTTCAAGGTTTGAAGAATTTCTTCCTCACTCCTTCCCTGGGTTTTCAAGGTTTGAATGTAGGCATTCATGGGGGTGATGGGAGCAATGGTAGCAGCAGTAGAGGTGGGGATATTAGTGGAGTGAATCTGTTGGGAACAATGGTTGGGTGGCTAAGATTGACCCTGAGAGGATCCTTTATAGGTGTTACAATGGTCTGCATTGTGTCCCTTCTTGCAACACTTGAAGCAGAGCCCTTCTCGGATGCATCGAGCATGTTCTGGGGGGGTAAGCTTTTTAAGGTGCACAAAATCCATGTCCATAGCATCAGGGTCTTGGGTAGAACATGAGGAGGATAAAGATGAATGACTAGGATCATGTCCTCCATAAAGGGCAAGGATACACATTTTCTGGGTGTGGAAGTCTCGAGCTTTGTTAATCCATTCCATGATCTTAGTGGGAGATGTCAACATGGAAAGGATCATGGTGGAGATTTGGAGATCCAGTCCTGTAGCAAAGTGTGCTATAGTTTCCTTAGTATCACCCATCTGAGCTTTGGTGGCAAGGATCTGGAATGTTGTGATGTAAGTCTGGAAGCCATCATCAACAAACTTCCTGCCATCCTCAGTTTTCCTTTCCTCCTTTTGTTGTCTAAGCTTGTATAGCTCGTTTCTGGATGTCTCGGCTAGGTTGTAAGGGTAAAGGATGGATGCAAAATTCTCAGCAAACTTGTTGAAGGTCTTTTCTGTGACAAGGATGGCCATATCGGTCATCTTGTCATACCACATCTCAGTGAACTGAGGTCCTCGTCCTTTGCTCATTTTGTTGAGGGTGGTCATGATCTTTTCATTGTCATTAGTGTAGATGGAGAGTTGATGGTGAAATAGGCCTTCATTGCTTTCATCCATCAAATGGCATCCTCTGGGTCTCCTGAAAAGTCAGCAGGGAGTGCCGCTTTTAGTTCAATAGTTCTGGTGGTGGTAGACATTGGGTTGGCAGGGGGAGCAGGAGGGTTGACCAGGACTGGGGGTGGTGGAGGAAGGGGAGGTAGGGTTGATGGGTTCACTGGGGCAGGAGGAACGGTGGAACCAGAGGGGGCAGGTGGTGGTGCTAATGGGGCAGGGGCCGAGGGTGTAGCAGGGATAATTGAGAATGAGGGTGTTACGCGAGTTGACTGACTTGTGGCGAGGTCAAAAGGTTTACTTGCTCTGAGGGAGGTACTCACAAAGAGACACTGCGTCCTCAAAGAAGTCTCAAGGGAGAAAGAACTAGGTCACAACTTAGGTGAGCTGTGGATCGCAAGACTGACGCTGTAATTGTGCAGAACAAGAATGAAGAGAGGATACAGGCTAAGCAGGTATTTAAGTACTACTGATTACCTAAGAGGAATCTAGTAGAACAATGTGGAAGGTGGGGACACATGACTACTATAAGAGAAATAGTCAGGGGAGTGGATAGTCCTGTGAGAGAGACGAGGGATCAAAGAGGAAAGAGTATAGGAGAGGTGAAGGTGTTGAAGGTAAGTAGATAGTTGGTCTCCTCCTCATGGTAGGGAAAGAGATCTAAATAGACTCAACATATGGTGCAGATGAGAAAGAAGGTATGGTAAAGAAAGATGATCGTAACAGAGGAAAGGTTTGTCAGGGTACCAGACGAACTGGTCAAGGGTATTGAGAATGCTGGGGGAGAGCGTTTCCTAGGTGACGGCTGGAGTGCTGGGTTGAGGAAGGGTTTTCCTGCTGTTACTCATTTTCCAGGGGATGGGGGTGTAGGTAGCTCAGGGGAATGACTGGGTTTGATAGGGGATTGTCTCTGAGGGGTGATTGCTAGGTCTGGGAGATTCTGGGTGTCCTGGGATGTTCCAGTTTCTTCTGGATAGTCAAAGGCTCGAAAAACTCCTCTGGAGTGTTGAGGGAAAGTCTTGGATGGGCTGGGGTGGTCCTACTCCTGAATAGGAGGGACAGAAGGAGATTCTTGTTCTTTTGTTATGTGAGTCGACAGACTTGCACTGAGATCAAGGGTTTACTTACTCTAAGGGAAGTACTCACAAAAAGATACAATGTCCTCAAAGAAGTCTTAGGTGAAGAGAACAAGGAAGCGAGGAACTAAGTCACAACTAGACAAGTTGCAGATTGCAAAACTGATGCTGTATTTGCATAGAACAAGAATAAAGAATAAATACAGGCTGAGCAGGTATTTAAGTACTACTGGTTATGTAAGAAGAACCCAGTAGAACTGTGTGGAAGGATGGGGACATGTGGCTACTGTAACAGAAGTAGTTAGGGGAGAAGATAGTCCTGTTAGGGAAGTGAGGTACTAGAGAGAAAAGAGTATAGGAGAAGGTTAAGAGCTAAATGTAAGTAAGTAATTGGTCTCCCTCTTGTGATAAGGGAAAAGGTCATAATACACTTGGTGTGTTATATGGATGAGGAAGAAGGTATGAGAGAGAAAAAGTATTGTAACAGTTCCTGAGCCAGCTCAAGACAAGGGAAAGCTCACATACACAAATTACAAGCATGTCATATGGCACAAGGCATTTCTCTGCATTCTCAACAAACTTGCCAAACTCTCAAAGACAGGATATTGTCACAAGTGCTACAACAAGGTCATGCAATGGCTATTCCCAATTATTCTGATTCTATCTGCTGACTACGAAGAACTGTAAGTCATGCACACTGTAACAAGTGTTTCATACATAGTACTGATTGTTTTATCAAATTTAGATGTATGATGTGTCTTCTTTGAGGTACAAAGAGTAAATTCCTGTGCCCTGTTTGCCTTGCCCCCCTTGAGGAGTTATCTGATTTATCCAAGACATTTGAAGCATGTACTGTAGCTCAAGCAAAGCATGTGCTCACAATCTATCAGCAAAAAAAGTCAGAGGGTGAAGCACTTCTCAAGGCTCTTGGTATTCAACCAGTTGAAGTGCATTTTACACACATTCTACTGTGATATTCATGGTTAAGCAACTCCAAATTCAATTGTAGAATGTTTTCTGGAAGGTTGTGCACTCAGAACCAGAAGGAGCAGCAAGTTTCAATCCACTTCATTATCTACATCACAGTGTCTGGGGATATCATTTACTCAATGAGATCAAGATTCTTCTTGATAAGCTACCACACAAACTCGCAGCCCAACTTGAGAGCCAGTAAGTGGTTTAAATATCATTTCTTTGTCCAATTTGTTTTCACTTCTCTAAGACTTAACGTGTTTCCAACTTGGTGTGATCTTGCACACTTCAAAGGCATCCTGCATGTAAGCTACACTGATGGGAACAAAATGCAAGATCTGGCCCAAGTAAGTTTGCTTCCTTCATCTCTCCAAGCTTTTGATGAGCTGACAGGCTTTCCAGCAAACATTTTATGTGGCCTTGAATGTGTTCACAAATGATGCGAGCCCTGAAGGCTATCAACTCTTGTGGCTACTCTGCAGTTACTTGGAGCTGGACAGCCTCATTGTGCTGAATGTCCACACTGAGAGGACATTTGAAATGATCGAGAATGAACTGGTGGTTTTCAGGGATGAACTGAAGGTGAGGATCGATTCTGCATCGATATTGGCATGACTTCTGACTCTCGATAAATTGATAACTATCACTTAGGAGTACATCGCACATGTGACTGCTGGCAATTTCTCAGAGGACCTCAAAACAGACTGGAATTTTCCCAAGATCCACCTTTGGAAGCACATTGTGTGGGACATCCAGATGAAAGGAGCAGCATGCAACTACAGCACTTGGCCAAATGAGAAGATACATTGCATGCTCAAAGATGCATACCAGGACTGTTCTAATGGAAAAGACTTTGCAGTTCAGGTATGTACTCATAGTATTTTCGATCTCGCTCTGTTTCCTAACATTGCTAATAGATTCTCCATGTTGACCACCATCACTTGGCCATGAAACTTATCAGGGATCGAATTGATGCTGAAGTTGAGCATGCTACAGCAGAACATATTGCCCAGGATCACAAGAGTGGCAATGTAGATGGCAACATTGAGGAGGATATTCTCACAAGTTTTGAAGGGCATGTCAAGCTTGGCACACCATGACTGCTGAAGACCATTCTGGAAATCACAAGCAAACATGCTTCACAGCAGGAATTCCAGAATTTTCATCAGAAGTTCGCTATGTTCATTAATCAGTGCCTTCCTGTGTACCTTGACCACAACCCCAATTCTTGGGTCAATATCTCTTTTCTGGAAACATTCCAGGTTTGTTTCACTAAAATCAATTAGTGGCTCTATCTCACTCCATCCTTGATATGTATAGTTGCAGAAGCATGTCAACCTCAAGGTTCATTATAAATCAAAGATGGACTGGCGACAAGCCACTGACTACATTCACTGCAACCCTTTGTTCCATGGAAAACATTGTTATGATGATGTCCTCTTCCAAATCTCACATGACAAGGTCGCCTTTGCCTATCTCATATTCATGTTCTTGTGCAGCATTCCCTTGTTCGGTCATTATGACTTCACTCTCATTCGCCTCCTTACTGCCAACATCAGCATGAATCAGAATTTGTTTGACAAAGCCTTCAGGCTCACACATGTCAAAGTGTGGCCCCATGCAGCATCAATATTCATTCCCATCTGGTCAATTGTTAGGGGCGCATTACTGTATCCTGACCCAAAGTACAAGGATGAACTCTTGGTAGTGGAGCATATCAATGGGGATATGTTACTTCACATGAAGGAGTAGACCATTGACAGATTCAGACTGTACTGTACCAATATTATATTCTAGTTAATTTTCTTGCTTTTGCCCGTATTTCCTCACTTGTCACTCACTCTCTGCTCAGTCCATGGTCCATCCTGCCACTCATGCATTCTCCCATCAGGGCTCTCTTTCTACTTCACATATTGCAAGAGTTTGCTCCAATCAATCCCCCCTCACTCATTGTCTCTTGCCTATCTTGTCACACCCACCTCATCCACAGATTCTATCTTTCCATTTGACCTCTTTTGTGAGCGCATCTGCAGCCTTGCGCCCCTCCTTCACCTGGTGCTCAGCCTGTTCAATAAACTTGGCATTGATGTGTGCAATCTACATACCCACATTGGTCACTGATCACCAAATCTGAGAGCACGTGTACCTCTTTCCTGTGGTGCAGACATTCTAGGCAGTCTTCTGCCTGTAACTTGGATTCCTGTGGTGGATCCGCATGTGCATAGCACTGCAGCATGTCTGTTAGTATAGCCAATGGAATGCCACACCTGGGATTACCTTTTGGAATTCCTGCCAGTATGCAAAGCACCACAAACAGCCCTTGCTTTCTCTAAATCCAATCATACTCACCATATCCATCATTCACCCTGCAGAGCCCATCATGACATTCAAGAGTCCAACTTTGCCCTTAGTCTTGTTGGTGAGCCACTTCATTGTGCTTCATAACCATTCATTTGTCAACTTCTTTCCTGCAATAAGACCAAACAATCAAGTCTCTATGCAACATTTGGCCTTAGTGAGACAAAGCAAGCATCTTCCTCCTCTTGGGCTGTCCAATGGTCTTCCCTGTCAGGTTCAGACCTGCATGCTGTTATGGCTTGACCAGCACTTGGACACTAATACATTTACATTTTGTAAAAGATGTCTGTGTTGTGACTGCTCTCTTCCAGCGCCAAATGCATCCCATCAACACTTGCTTTGCAGAGGCATGGTTTCTGATAAAATCAAGCTTTTGCTTGTCCTTCCCCACCAGGTTTGTCACCTCTTGTTCATGTCTCCATGTCTGACAGTATCTGCCAGCATCAGTTGTTGGAATTTATTCCATATATGGTATTTACTGATTACATAAGCCATATTTACATCGCACCATAGTACCTTAGTTCTACTTAGTGACTTACTGAGTATTCTACAGGTTATTTTAGCCTTATTCCACATCAGTATCTGCCAGACCATCTTCACTTCTGCATATGTTGTTCAAGTAAACATCTCAGCTGCTTCCAGAGACATGGGTATCCTTGCAAACCACATTCCTTCTATTGAGCCCCTCTGTCCTGGTGTTGTAGAGGTAATCAAGTCCGGAAACATGTCGAAAAAATGGTTTGGTATGTAGTGTAACAATCTATTTGGTGTTGTTCCTGAGTCCTGTAGTGTCTGGTGGTTTTGCAAATGTTCACCCCAGTAACAAATTGATGATTAATGTGGTCAGCCTCACTTGAATCATTCTCACCTGAGGTCTGGTTCTTTTCAGCACATGTCCTACTTTGCTGACATCTTGGTTCAAGGCCATCTGTGCCAACTTGCAGGAAGCCCTGAGGATTGCCATGGATAATGGGTCAAAGGAGGACAAGTTGGAGGCTCAGATAGAGGCAGATGTTTATGAGGCTATGCAGCATGCTCTGGGCTCAAAATAAATGTATCTTCATTTGTTACCTCAACCTAGAATTCACATTGCATGTACTGTTGTTCGAGTTGGATGAGCACAGTCAAGTTTGTGAACAGGGTTTTATTAGTATACATCATTCCACTCCCCACAACACACAGCTTCCCTCCCCTGTTTCTCTGTCAACCCAGCCCACCCCCATCATCTCCCTGGTCCCTTCATATCCAGCCCAGCCTGCCGTATTTCCACAACCTAACTGGTGTGATGCACCATTCTCTGACACTCTGCTCACCTCTGTGCATATCAATCTGATCCAGCATGAAACTGCACCTCCATTCTCAACAGAACCAGCCCTCATTCTTGACAAGGTGCCAGCACACAATTCTGAGCCAGATAAGACATCCCTCCCCCCTCTTCCCCCTCTCCTGTCCTCACTTCTATGTTCCCGTTACACATTCCTCACATCACTTCCCTTGGTCCAGGCATCAAAGTTCATGCAATACCATTGCTACTCAAACTGAGTGTGGGTCAAGTTCTCTGGTCTCCTGCCATGTGAGATTGGTTGGTATGAGTGTGCACTCAGAGAAGCACTCAGGTGGCACCTTTGGGTTGGTAAATTGCCTGCAGTGCAATCTGCCTCAGGATGTGCTCTCAACAAGAGTAAGAGCAAAAGCAACATCTGGTTCTCAGGACATTCCTCTATGGCACACACAACGGAACCATCTTTCACCACTGGTTTGAAGGTACCCTCTTTATGACAGGCACACCTGCGCCTGCCCATCCCATCCCACCCTCCTCAAGCATGCCCCACAGTCTCACTTGTGCCATGACAATGCCATCGACACTGTGCCCTGCCCAACCCCATACCCTGCAAAGGGGTGCTCAATATGGTAGTATTGCTGCCTCATATCAATGAGTCAAGCTGCTGACTCTGAATGCGCACAGCTGTCTACAGAATATTAATATCCAAAATCACAGTAACACATTTGACCCAAGCCTAATAGTAATACACAGAAATTACTTAAGGTTTAACTTCAGTCCCATAAATTCTTAGGTGAGAGTGGCGAATCCACCTGGTCCCAAACCTGTGGTCTTGCCAAGCAGTTGATATTACTCATAATGCCATCAGTAAGTTTTGAACTTTGATTCATCCAATTCACTAAGCAGATTTTGACCTCATCTCACATGCAGAATCATCAACTGACCTGACATATGATTACCCTGGACCTGATTACAACTAAGACCACACTGAATGGTGAGGACCCTTCTGGATCAGATTGCCCTCCTGAGCAGAGGGTCACCCTGACCTATTGGTAAGTTGATGCAAGTTCAAGATTCCCTGTCACAGCATCATCACTAACGCTTGGTCTGGCAGATTCCCATCTGCATTGTTGACAGTCATTCAAAAAGAGCTGCCCCCTGTCTAACTTAAAGTAAGTCCTCTCTCCCATTCATTGCTTGCCATTGACTGGCTTGGTTCTGAGCTCACAACTCCATTTCTGCTTCCAGCTATGCCAGTAGTTGAAGATTTCACTGGAGCTCTCAATGCTGTTACGCGAGTCGACAGACTTGCGCCGAGGTCAAGGATTTACTTACTCTGAGGGAGGTACTCACGAAGAGACACTGCACCCTAAAAGAAGTCTCAAGGAGATAGAAGAGCCAAGTCACAACTCAAACAAGTTGCGGATTGCAAGACTGACGCTGTGATTGCGTAGAACAAGAATAGAGAGGAACAAGATACAGGCTGGGTTGGTATATAAGTACTACAGATTATGTAATCAGAATGTTGTAGAACTTGATGGAACAATGGGAACACGTGACTACTATGAGAGAAATAGCCAGAGGAGCGGACAGTCCTGGTAGGGAGATACGAGGTCAAAGAGGAAAAAGTAAGGGAGAAGAATAGGAGTCAAAGGTAAGTAGGTAATCGTCCTCTCTCTCGTGATAAGGAATGAAGGGAGAGTGTGATCGGCGGGTCAAGCGGATGAGGAAGAAAGTATGGTAGAGGAAAAGAATCGTAACAAATGCTGTGTCTGATGACGGCCTTGATGATGGCACTGACAGTGTTGCTAATTTGAGCCCAGCAAGTCATGTGGATAATGCAAAAGGTCAAATGGCTGTCAATGTAATGAGGGAGCTTGACAAGATGCAGAGGGTCATGGCTGACCCACCCCCAGATGTGCCCATGGCTGACTTGCGTATGGTTTGTGCCCCAAGCATCAAAGCTAGTAAACAACACTGACTCACTCTAGGCACTGGGCAATGCTCAACTTGCTAATACATGGATATAACAGGACCTCAATGGACTGAGGACTGAGTACAATAAGCTACAGAATCAGCTGGCACCCTGAACACGAGCCTGTGCTCTCAAGTTGATGATGTCCAGCCCATTGGATACTGCCATCACCAATGTGGTGAAGAAGTATGCCTTGTTCTCCATCTTTGGGTCCCTAGTGGCATTTTCCCTCTTTGTGTGTATCCTGCTGCCTTTGATTTCAACAATCCAACACATTATCAAAGCAGTGAGGCCAAAGCCACTGCTTATGCTGCTGAGATATACCTCATGCTACCTACTACCCTGCAAAAGCAAGTGATGAAGTATGAGCAATTCAAGTCGCTTGTAAGTGACGATTGCAGACTTGAATCAGCCATTACTTAATATCAATATTCATGATTGATTCACACAGTTCACTTTGATTGTTAATACAGAGCGCACCAACATTCTCAAACCTATCAAAGACTCCGCAGTGCAGCTCTTTGTCCATTTGATTCCAGCACTGGACTCTGTGGCTCTGGGAGATTGGAAAAAGTGAACAGGCAACCCTGCCTTCTTGTTGCTTCTAAAGCAGAACCCACAGAACCCAGACGACCAGTATATGCCACTCACACCCATCCTCTTCAAAGACCCAAACAACATGGACACCAAAGGTCTCTTCAAAAATCAAGTGTTAACTCAGGTAAGCCATTGACATACATTTAATTCAGTATGTTCATAATTCACCATCCCTTAAATTAGATGGCTTGTGTGTTATTCCTCGGAAAAGGCGTCCTCACAGGGAAAAAATGTGGTGGTCCACCAGGAAGGGGTAAGAAACTTGGGGGAACAATGGTGATGGCAGGCATGATAGCAACTTGTTGCACATTTGTAAGTTCAATTTATGTTCTATCACACTGATCACTCACCTCCATGTCTTGATAGGCTCAGTTCCTTCTTTCTGGTGATAAAGAATTTTCAGCTGTCAGCAGTCAGACTGGCATTCCATACGAGAAAGACTTCAAATTCTACTTAGAAATGCTTTGGAACCCTGCCAACAAGAAGTGGTCACTCAGAGTCTTGAATCACTTCAATGAGGCTATTTTTGGTGTAAATTGAAATGCATCACAGCAACAGTCCACTGATCCTGATGCCAGTGATCCTGCAGAAGCACCAACCAGGAGCTGGCAAGATGGTATCCTGGCCCAGCTGGGAAACTTCGGAGGTCAAAACATGAACTCAAACCTTTCTGTCAACACTAACTCCTCTTCTTCCACTGTCAATCACCCCACTCAGCCGGCCACAGACCCACCTCTTGTCAACACCAACCCCTCTTCCTCCACTGTCAATCGCCTTGCTCAGCCAGCTGCAGACCCACCTCTTGTCACCACTTTTTCATTGGCTGTAGTAGACTTCAGTCAACCCACAATTGCTATGAACCTGCTTTCTGTCACTGGCGTTGCTTGAGTGCCTGCAGACATTCCTTCTATCTCTGGGAATATTCAGACAACCACTACACATGCTGCCATTCCCACCCCTCATGCACCCCCTCAGAATGCTCTTCCTGTGCAGTCCACTGTGGTGTTTCCCAAATGATCAGTGACCATGTCAGCCACTTCGGAAATCCATATTCCCTTATCTAATCTTTCTCTCAGTTCTCAGCCATCTGAATCAATCTCCACTCCTGGCAATGCTAATATCATTGTCCCAGCCTTGGTAGGCATACCTTCTTCCAAGGCCCCAAGGTCTAAGAAATCCAAGAAAGCGGACCTTCCCCAGGCGAATGTGGTGGAGGAAGTGACCAGAGTTCCAGTTAGGGCTACATGCTCCAGGGCAAAGCGATCTTGAGTATCTGTTCTGAATGTATTACATTTCTTAGGCCATCATGTTCCTGATGCCATGACTTACTGGTCCTATGCTGTTTCATTGCTACATACACTTTGGATTTAAAACGAGTCACTGCTACATGTCATGCGCATTTCAATCACATACTGCCATATTGGGTGATGACTAACAATGCTCTTATAATAGACCTAAGCGCAGTCTTCGTCGAACTTCCTCTCTTTACCTTGAACCACCTGGACCATTAGCTGCCACTCAAATTTTCTAATACTTCCTGTTACGATTCTTTTCCTCTATCATACTTTCTTTCTCATCCGCTTGACCCGCCGATCACACTCTCCCTTCATTCCTTATTATGAGACAGAGGACGATTACCTACTTACCTTTGACTGTTACTCTTCTCCCTTACTTTTTCCTCTTTGACCTTGTATCTCTCTACCAGGACTGTCCGCTCCTCTGGCTATTTCTCTCATAGTA
>JBBPMA010000649.1:0-19434 GCA_038090075.1 Xanthoconium purpureum | reverse complement strand
ACTATCTATTGGGTCGTTTGTGAACGTCTCGAGACGACCGGACGCGTAACGGATGCAGCCAATTGTTTCCAAGGAATGACGACCGAGTTGGGAGGGGAGACAAACCTACATGGCGAGATTCTCGAGTGGGCCCGTGGTGAGTTGTTGTACATCCTGTGTAAGTATCGTCCCTTACGCAACAGTCAGGCTTCAGACAACGCTCCTTCGACCACTTGGAGCATCTCGGAGATATAGCCGCAAATGCCCAGCAATATGATGAGACCATCTCTCTCTATTCGACCGCATTGTCCCTCAATCCGCCCTCCCCACAAGACGTGCTCATCAAACGAGGCAAGGCGTACACGGAAGTCGGGTCATGGCAACAGGCTCTAGACGATGCAATCCAGGTATAGTAATTTGTCGCATGCACGTCAATCTTGTTGATCCATCATCGTCAGGTGACCAAGCTCGATCCGTCATCGCCGTGGGGCTACGAGTTGAAGCATGCAGCTTTTCATAAAGCCGGAGATTACGACAATGCGATCCGTGCGTTCGAGGCGATGCTCTCGAAGATAGAGAAGTCACCTTATCCGGACATTCGTCGTAAGTTGCCTCTCAGCGACCACGGAGGACGATGACTTACTTACACCATCCAACAGAGCGTCGTAAGCAGTTCAAAACCGTTGCGAAGATACGAGAGAGGATTCACAGGATCCTCAAAAAGACTATACGAGACTCGCCGCTCGAGCTCATCGACACGTCCACCGGTGAACTCCACGGTAGAGACAAACGGGAGTCTATGTTCAGATCCTCCCCGATTTACAAGGAGCTTATATCATCGATGACGACACGTTTCAGCCGCTCCCACATCAAGCGTGTAGTACGAGAGTATTTTCAATATGTCGTGCTATCGCACAAATGGGACGACAATGAACCGCTGTTCCAGGAGGTGGTAAAGATTGCGGTGTACAAGCTTGGCGACTCTCCGACCTACAACAAGCTACAAACTTACTGCAAGGTCTCTCGGGATGCCGGTTTCCATTGGGCATGGTCTGATACCTGTTGTATTGATAAATCAGACAACCTCGTGCTCCAAGAATCCCTGGTCGCCATGTTCAGGTGGTACCAGGGTTCAGCCTTGATGATTGTCTTCCTTCGTGGTGTCAGCTCTTCATCCCCGCCCGGTGCTCTCGCTGGAAGTATTTGGAACACCCGTGCCTGGACACTCCAAGAGTACATAGCCGCCAAGAACATCCGGTTCTACACGGAAGATTGGACTCTCTACCGAGACTTGCCGTCATCGAACCACAAAGAATCCCTAGAAATCATTGCCGAGATGGAACAAGCCACGAAGGTGTCCGCGCAACAACTCAGATCACTTCTTCCAGGCTTATCCAACATACGGGAGAAGCTGCGCCTCGCTTCGAACCGGAATACAACACGAGTAGAAGACGCTGCGTACTCGTTACTCGGTATCTTTTCGGCCGCCGGCATATCAGCGATCTACGGTGAAGGAGAGGTTTCACTAGCACGTTTATTGTCAAATATCCTTACCCGATCTGGAGATGTGAACATTCTCGCATGGACCGGGGAGTCTAGCCAATTCAACAGCTGCCTGCCTGCCCATATCACTGTCTTCAACAGTCCGGCGACGTCCCACCTCCCGGCACCCATTTCAGACGCTGATATGCAAAGAATCATCGCCGACACGCAATTTGACCTCGACATGGCTGTGCAACTGTACGACCGTCTCGATGAGCTTTCTGCTCCCAAGTTTTCAGAGAGCCGGATGACACTTCCGTGTATCGCCTCCTACCTCCTACCATCCTGCTCGCACTGGCAGCAACATCGGACACGTCTAGGTCGAACCTATCACGTGGACACTGTTATGTTTGGGAGGGTGGAAATTAGGACAAGGCAAGATCTCTCTCAGATGACATCTCTCTATCTCATCCACCCTTGGCTAGATACTCTCTTGCGAAGCGATGATACAGACAACTTAGATGTCCCGCCACCCCCGCTGGACACGGATGATGAAGGCTTCTCTGACGACGACTCTGATGAGGAATTTGATAAGAGGAATTTGATAAGGAGTTCCCGAACGAAGATGCCTTCAGCTCCTCGCCTGTTAACATGTCGAGGCTGCGTGAAGCCTCCAAACGTACGCCAATGGTCAGAGGGGTGGATGCACGACGGCTTGTCGCCCGTCTTCGACAGCCGTTTGGTGCGCTATTGTTCAAGAAGGCATCCTCTTTGGGCCGTGTGGCGGATTACAGACGGGTCGCGACGGACAGTTTGATTAGGGTGCGATTTCGGGACATCGTCTCGTTAGCTGATATTCTGGGCAGAGTACGCACAATCGATGTTTTGTAACTACATAGCCCCAACGGGAGTTGACATATCTCTGCATATCACCTCGATTGGACGAACGCGTCTTCGGACAGGGCGGTGAGCATATGATCCTCTTCCTCCTCAGCATATGCAGGACGAGGTATACGATGCAGTACACATGATTATTCAAAGACCTACATGAATGAACAGAAGTCACTCGACAAACGACGCATTGCTATCTCGGAGGCGCTCGACAGCTTCGCGCAGCGCTCTTGCAGCGTCCCGATAATCTGGCTTCGTACCGCCCCGAAACAGTCGCTCGTACACGTCCTTTGCCACACCTGGCGCAAGCCTATCGCTGATCGACTACATTATACCAACGACGCCCCCATAATCTGCAAACAAGCCTGCCGCGATATGGATGGCCTCATCAGACAGACCCTCGTCGCCCGTCGCCGTCTGGCATGCGCATGCAGAAGGCAAGCCCACCATGAGGCCGCGACAGCACGATGATATTTTCAGGCGGCGTTGGTCGGCGAGACAAAGCCTACCTTTGGTTGGACTGAATGAGACGTCAACTTCAAGTGTGATCAACGACGGAGCACCACGTACATCCACTTCCACCTGGATAAACGTGCGGATGAGAGTGGAAGTAACCGCCTTGGGTGATCAAATGACAGATAGTCACCTCAGAACCAAGAGCGATGTCTGAGGGTGGTGTCAACTATATCATCCTTGACAACGAACAGAAACGCACTAACATAGGTATCAGGCATGCCGCGCCCCAACGCCCGCCGAAATCCGGAGCTCATAAAGATATCCCCCCCGCCCGAACTTCCGAGGATCATGAAATGCAGCTCGAACATGGTCATGTAAAACAAGATGGGGATAGCGATGAGGCATAAGGCTCTTGCGAAAAAGTGCCTTGCCCATGTGCGAGGCCTGACGCGCAAATCGCCGAGGAATAACCAGAGTTGCAGTATAGTGCACACGCCGACAGTTGCGACGGTAAACAGGCCGACCCACTTGCAAGAGAGGACTGCGCCGAGTGAAAGACCGGTCAGAATCAACCGTGTCCACCATCGTTCGGTGCTCTTGCTTGTTCTCGTTCAAGAATCAGATGAACAAAAATGACGTTAGCGCGGTGAAGAAGACCAAGGGTGAATCGAGGGGGATGTGTCGTGATTGAGTGACAAGGCCATTTTCGAAAATTAAAAAGAGAGTAGAGAGTAGGGCAGTAGTAGCTCTGCAATCGAGAGCACGTAGTGTGAGGTAGGCGACTGGGATAGTGGCGACACCGAGCGCAGCGGGAACCACGCGCATGGCGACGTATGGTGTATTTACAAACATCCTATGAAACCCATTCCACGGTCAGCTACTTCGGATTGACCAGTGACACGCACTTTCCAATCTCCTCGAAGTCAAAATCACCATCGAATCCAGATAGGAATGCCGCTGCAGTGATGAGCAATTTGGCTAATGGGGGGTGAACATCTACGAAATAACGTGTCTTGATGTAGCTCGCGGCAAATTTTCCAAAGTGAGCTTCATCGAACCTACAAGTAATATAGCGGGACGTTAGCAAGCAGGCAGCACATGAAAGTCGAGTCCGAGACGCACACAACATTGTCCGGTTTTGATATACGGAAGGGGTGGACAAACGTCGTGACTATGATGACGACGACGAGCACTCTCCGGATGTAACCTATTTCAGCCTGGCGGGATTTCCGTTTCTATGTCAATTCCCACGCTTTGAGCGTTTTGCGCATCGTTTTTGAATACGCCAATGGCCATTAGAAGTTGGTTCAGTTCATGCCTCTGGAAAGCACGGCTGCGTATCTGGTAAATATGCGACTTGTGGGGAGACGTACACCCGGGTCTTTCAACCTGGCCCAGTGAGGTGTCAACAAGCCAAGACCACCGCGACCAAGTTGATCTGGCGAGCTGAACACGCTGGTATTACCAGCGTTGGAGCTTGCGGACGGCACATTGGTGAGTTGGTTGTGGAGCCGGTCAGTGCTTATGAGACGTCGTGTATGGTTGCTGATCCTTTTCGTCAACAATCAAGATACCGCCGTCACCGTCTTCCAACTCATGCAAATGAACGTCAGGCTCTGTATTGCACCGCAATGGGCCATCATCATCTCAAAGTCTCTTACCGCACTTCCATGCGATGTACAACTACTACAACATCTACCGTTGCTTTGCGCGAGGCATCGCCACAAGGTGGCGGAAGACACTAAGCGAGTGTAATCACGTCTCCTTGACGGTCCACGGAAAAGGACACAGATTTTATGGTACTCAGTGGTGTTATTGTTGAAGTTATTTCAGGTGCTCCCGTCAATGCCTTCTCTCGACCCATACAATCACTTCCGGAGATCGCTGTCATGCCTGCCTGCCGATTATCGCCTGATCTGGGAGTGCGGTGGGCGGCGCGGAATTTGGAGGAAGGTTGACGTAGCGTATTGCATTGACGATCGCAGGGTGAGTTTGTAAATCCAGCTGGTCATTATTAGTACCTGCCTCATCCGTCATCGTGGGTTGTAGCCCCAACCAGTCAGCGTGTTCTTCACCGTCCAGACGAGGCCGATTCTGAATAGACTCGGACTTGGTCAGAAGTGCATTCAGTCCAGCCACCGTCCCGAATGTTATAAAAGCCCTCGCGCATAGATAACAAGGTCAGCCATCTCGTCATTCTGGTCATTATCTTGTTTGCAATGCCCACATCGGCAACCAACACTGCCAACGCAGTCATGAATCGTAAGGACAGGCCCACGCCGTATTTCGTACGTCGTTCGCATGCTGCCTTGGATAGCGCTTGTCGATGAAGCTAACTCGAATCGTTAGACAATGATGGGCCGCAGACCGTTCGTAGTCACCAGTCTCGATACGAAGCGGTATGCTCCGTCAAAGAAGCCCCTTGTACAAAAGACTCCAGTGATCCCGCCGCCGCCGTTGACCGACCCTATGATGGACCGCAAGAACGGTCGCGTGGTAGGCTTCGTACGTCGTTTCTATGCCGCACTTGTCCATGTTACCAACTCGGATTCTCAGACGACGGCGAACCGCAGACCATTCGTAGTCACCAGCTTGAATACGAAGCGGTATGCTCCATCGAAGAAGCTCCCGATGCAGAAGCTTCCAGCGAGTCCGCCGCTAGCGTTAGGCAAGGAACGATTGTTGGTTCCTCGTGGTGCTTCGTCGAAGCTGTCATCCTCTGTCAAGGAGCCTGTTCTGGCTGGCGACTGTCGCACTGGAGTGCCCACCAGGGTCTGGCGGCTGACGCCAGTGAAGCCCGTCGTTCGTCCCCAGGCGATGAAGTCACACGTCGCTTGGTCACACCCAAGGTCCCCGGATTGGTCTTCCTCCACTTCGCAGAGCTGGACAGTTGTCGCCGATGCAGGTGCCAAACAGATCAGGACACCAACGACTCTGCCTGGAGACGAGACCATCTCTAGCATCAGCACCGCACCGAAGTCAGGTGTTGCAGCGGTGAAGCGCAGGCCGTTCGTGGTCACTGGATTGAATACGAAGCGCTATGCTCCTCCGAAGAGGCCGCCACTGTTGACGATCCCCCTGCGAACATCAGCCAGGGAACGGTCGTTGGTCACTCGTGCAGTCACAACGCAGCAAGCACCCCGAACTGGTTCTCTGCCGACTGTCGTTTCAAAGGCAGAGCCGCGCTGCCCCTTGCCTGATCCTGTCGCGATCTCAGCGCTGAACACGACGGCTGAGGAGCAGAAGTCGCTGCCCTTGCCTCTAGGAGCGTCAGCAGACCAATCTACCTGCAAGAATCGGACGTTCGTTCCCAGGCCTTTACTGCTGGTGCGGAGGCTGAAGGAAGGCAAACTCATGGGTGGTTGCCCAGACCCGAACCCGGTCGCTCGGTGCTCGACGCAGGATACGAAGGTGAAGGGGCCACCGCCGCGACCCAGTTGCATCCCGCGCACTGGCATTCATCGGTCAGGACCGTCTGCAGACCAGTCTTCGCCCAAGAAGACATTCGTGCCTAAGCCTCTGAAGCTTGTACAGAGGTTGAAGGAAGGCAGGCTTATGGGTAGCTTCTCAACCCCACAATCAGTCGCCCAGACACCGACGCAGGTCACGAAAGAGGAGAAATTACCGTCACGGCCCGCTTGCATTCCATGCACCCGCCTCCATAACTCCTCCGGTATCTCGGATGTTTCCACGGCGAAGGAAGACGCTATTTCCAAGGTCCCCACCACTCCTAGCCCTCGCATCCTAGGAATGGATTGTCGCGAGTTGTCCGACAGCCTTGACGTCACCGGGGTTGCGGGGCACGTCAAAACTCCAGGTACCGCCGTCGAGGAGCTTGTGGTTGACGACCACCGTACTAGAACGCCAGCTCGGAATCGGGAGGTGACAACATCGAAGCAGAACCTCTATTCTCAGGTTGTTAAATTGAGATCTCACGTCGGTTGGTCAACCACAGCGTCTCCGGATCTGTCCTCGCTCCCTTCGCAGAGCTGGACGACCATTGTCAGCGGGGATGTGAAACAGATCAAGGCACCGATGACTATCTGTGGTGATCAGTCCCTCTCCAGCACAGACGATGACTCGAAATCGGGCACTGCTGAAGTCCCCACCGATTCGTGTGGGCCTTGCGGGACTGTCACCTCTTCTCCTTCATCCCCGTCGTCCGCGATAATCTCTGAGACCTCGACAACTCCAGCAAAGCCCGTGGTTGAACAGAATAACATGGCCAAGATCAACAACCCAATGGAGGCCCTATCCGCCAAAGTTCCGCGCACGATCTGTGCCGCGACAATCCTCTGGCGTTTCAGGACCGCTGGCACCTCCCCGATGACCACGTGCATGAAAGTGGTGGACGGAACCCAGGTGTCTTCAATCATTGGCGCTCCGGGATCTCGTACCAGGACCCAGACGACGCTCCAGTGTGTCATTGAGATCGCCCGAACCTTCTTTTCATCTTCTAGACATGCATCGCAGTCTGGTACCGAGACCGTTTCTCCCAAGAGTATGGGCACTAATGTGTCGTGGAGTCGCAAGCTGTATTCTTACGCTCGACGAGGATGCGGAGGCGTTGACGAATCTGGCCACACGGATCTAGATCGAGATATTTCAAGCTCGGAAGGTAGCGTATGGTGGGGTAGCCTATCCCTGCCTGGATCGCCTTGGTTCCTTCGCTTCCGTGACAATCATCGCGGAGAGGCTCGGCATGTCCCGTTCAGACAGCCTTGGCCTAGTGCGAAGACGCAGGGAGAAGGTACTGTGGAGAGGAATTGGGTGCCCTTTTTTTCCCATTCCCTCTGTTTCCGCTCTCCTCCACTTTCATTTGTAGATTTTCTCTCTTCCATGGCTTCCGTTTGCCGTTTTAATCTCCCTCGGCTCCCAGATCCTGAACGATACAGACGCTCACGAGGCGACGGTCCTGTGCTTTTCAACCTTACCCCCTGGTCCGCAACTCTGTCAATCCAGCTTCGTCAATCATTGAGTTCGCGTAGCACCCCGTTTATTGCACTGGCGCAAGTCCTCTATGAAGCTCCTTTGGCCACCATTCGACGACATCCACAACTATCAGTCTTCTCCAGTCGATCATGTCACTTGTACTCGGCTGACGCCCTCTCGCCGATGATCATATCGCCTGATGCTAATCTTGGACACTTTATGGTAGATGCAATCCACCCATTTATTGACGCTATGACTCAACTTTTTCTGCCCCTTCAGATTCATCCTCAGCTTCAAAGACCATACGTCACGGCGCTCCAATCGACAACCGCGACCCGACTCCAGACTCATCTAACACCCTGTTCGCAACCTTTCGATCTGAACAATCCGACCCCTGAAAGGCTAGGGACATGTTTCCTGACGACATCCTCGATCCTATCCCGTTTCCGAGTGCCATATTTTCTCCAACGCTCCCAAATGCCGACCGTTTCTTCGACCTCTCACAATGTCAACGCTTTCATACTACTGGCATCACACGCAAGACTCGCGCATACCTCTGATACTCTCCGAACAAAGCCAACCTTCACATCGATTGTCGCACCACTCTGGCGATCTCGTCGCCCCTTGCAAACGCCGTGGTACCTTGTAAAGCCACCAGCAGCGCAAACATCCACAACGCCATCACTTCGATCCCCCTTCTTTGATGACGACACCTTCTCTCTCTCTTCCGAAGCCTGTACATGCCTTCTCTCCAGCACGCCCACTTTAGGGCGCGGAGAAAGGTCGTGGGCGGTGGGGACCATGTGGTGGCCTTCGCGCGCCACTCGTTCGATTAATCTGGTACTTGTTCGTCGTCTGCGGCTACCATGCACTGTTTCCTGCGACGAGGTTCGGCACGGACAACGCGACAACGATGATGGAGACTCGGGACGCATTACGCGAGCCCACGATGCAACGGTTGAGACGCATTGCACCAAGATCGACGGTATTCTGGCATCCTCCGGTTGGAGACTCGGACACGATAGGCGAGGTCGATGGCATGGGAACAAGCATGGTCTCAAGGTCAATCAACAGATCCTACGGGGTTTCTTTGGGTTGGACGACGTTGAAGCAGGGACGACGTTGAAGCAGGGACGACGTTGAAGCAGGGACGACGTTGAAGCAGGGACATCGAAGCCATGTTGGACAAGGTCGATGGCGATTTTCATCATATGGGAGGCTTGCTGCGAAGACTGGCAACGATCACGGCGATGTCGAGGAGTGATAGTCGGAGCTGGACGACGCAGCAATGCTCGGTGTTCATCGTGGACTGGTTAGGACTCGGGGTGAGTAGTTGGATCGGGCGCAGGGTCGAGTTCAGGATGTGTCTACGGTGATCGCCTCTTGGTCCCTAGACCTCCTTCACGATGTCAGAGTTGGAGTCACGCATTCGGAAGGTCACCTGGTCCTTTCTCCTCATCGTTTTTGCGACCAGCTTGACTCATTTTTATCCTTCCCCGCCATCAGTAGTATCAGGTTTGCAGCATTTTTCTTTCGATTCCGGTTCCTCATTTTGAGGTGCATGCAGAGCCCTCGGCTCGCACCATTTCTCTTCTTGGGTCGTCTCAGTATGAGTAGTATCAGTATAGCATAGTGTTTGTGTATCCGGTACCCCATAGTAGGGTTGCCTCGAATGAAGGCCATTAAATTTTTCAAAATGCTGTGATGGAACGCAATTTGACAACTGCGTCTAATAGCGGACATAAAACAATCCCGCTGGCGACTTCGACTCGAGAATGACAAACGAGCGATTCTATCCACCCCGGTGTCAACGAAGCACACTCATCGACTTCTTACACCCCTCTCCCCCTTCACCACGATCCGATGGGCGCAATTGCTCAACTCGTGAGCACCACCTATCCGTGATGAAACAGACGACAAATCGCATCAATCCGAACTTCACTTCTCTCGCCACTCATCCTGCAACGCATGGTTCCCCTCTGAATTGGTACCATGAGGACCTACACGGTAAGTAAGCCTGGGGAAAGGGGAGCGCTCGGGCTAACACCCTTGGGATAAGGGCATGGCGTGGCAGTGGCAAGGCAGTGAGACCACATGATTGGCCACAATGTCCGTCTCAAGGAGCGACATATCTGCCATATCGCCCGCTCCTATTGCATGAGATAGGTGCTGTCCTTCGACTGATCGAGTGAGTAAACATTGACTGGGATGGATGAAGTACACCATGCCAAAAAAACGGACGAGGATTTGTTAGCCTCATGATTGCTGGTATGCAGGTTTTCACGAGACGGTGTTTCGGTGGGGGTGGAGGCAGAGGGAACCATCCCCTGGTGGGAGTGAGCCGAGAGCACCAAAAAAACACTAGGTGATGGTACCTGTGAAGAGATCTATGAAATCTTCCTGTGGATGGCAAAAGTTAGGCAAGAATATGGGCAGTGCTTATCACATATCTGCAATTGATATGAGCCCCACTTCTCTCACTGCTCATCCTGCAACCCATGCTTCATGTGCAAGCCCCTCAAACTTTACACCAGGTTCGACTACTTTTGATGATGTCTTCCAAGCATCTGTCTGACGATGAGACATATACAAAGGACAAGAGGTGTTTTTACCTCAGAAGAGACCTGGGTCAGATGCCTGATTCATACCTCAGTCATTGCATCCCTTCATTGAGGAAGGGGTTCAAGGTAGGTGGGATTGTTGTTGTTTGATGGGGAGGCAGGTCCCTGGACACAACCTGTGGTCCACTAGCATAGTGTGATGACATACCATATGAGATGGTCAGTCTCATGGTAGTTCTGTGACTCCAGCATGCTTTGAAAGCACTGGTTCTTGAACACCCCCACCATGTTTACCTGAGAATCAGCACTGCTTGACACCTCACTGTGTCTATTCAATCTCCAGTGCTCACTGTTGACCCCTCCATGTTGATTTGAGTGTCACCATTCAACCATATATCCAAGCCTAGCCCCTGCTCAATGTTGCCACCACCTCTATTTGAGCGCTGCCACTCATTTGTCACCTCCATGATGCTGAAGCAGTCAGATTGCTGTGTGTAACCATTACAGCAAAAGGCAGAAATACTGAGTGACTGCCACTCAGTGTCACAGATGGTAAGTATATGTACTAGTTATGGGACCTAGGTAAGCTGGCATGCTTACAAATGCCTGTTTGAGCATCACTGCTTGTCTGACACCCCCCTGTCAATTTGAGCACTGCTGCTTGCCTGCCACTTCTGCCAAAGCCCTAACACTTGTTTGACCCCTCACCACATTTCTCCAAGGATGTTCACCCAACTCATCAACATGCTTGCTTGAGCCCCAGTGCTCTTTCAACTGGAGCATGACCACTTATCCATTGCCCCAGCCTGAGGATCCCACCATATCAATTCAAGTATCAGTGCTCACCTGCCAGCTCCACATCTATTTGAGTGCAACTGCTTGGCTGTCACCATCACTATGTCTATTTAGGCACCAGCACCCATTTGATGTCTCTGCCTGTGTGTACACAGGGACACAGGGACAAGCACAAGCACATATGCAGACATTGGTCTGCACACATACATGTGCTGGAGCTCATGCCCACCTACTACACTGCATTCCATGGGTTACCTGACACATTGAGGTAAACAGGCTTGGGTTAGGCTATAATGACTTTATCTTGTTGTTCAAGTGTGAAGAGTGCAGGTATGACAGGGGCCAAGACCCTGTCCAAATAAGGGCTATACCATATGTACAAGCTGGTGGAAGTGCAGGATCAGCCACAATGCCTGCCTCATAGGCCTTGTGAAGCAGAGCAGATGTTCCACAGTATCACCCAATTTTGATATCATGCAATATTCTTCCAGTAGACCCATCTGATGAAAAGTGTGCAGTACAATAAAATGGATGATGCCTTGTCAGCATCAGGATCACTGGTATGGATGATTTCCTGACATCAGGCTGGCAAAGATACATTAGATGCAACTGTTGGGAAACAAATGTATTGAGCTGGAAGCAATTGATATGTAGGAAAGGGCCGTGACACGAGATGGACAAGTGACTGCAGAAAAGGCAATGTGGGCATTGAGGCAAACAGGGCCGTTGTTGCTTCTACTCGGTGGAGAAGCACATTCTCGGTCACTTGGACACACTCCGTGGTCTATCCTGCACCAATCGAGCTGGATGCCCTCGGGATTGTAACATGTCGCCACGACGAGGTGCTTTGCAAGAATGAGCCGGGTGGAAAAGCACCGAAATGAGCGTGTGTACTTATCCATATCAGTGGTGGGCAACGTGTATAAGAAGCAATAAATACACAGACCACAGGTTGTCTGACAACCTTCACGATCACTCTGCCGCTGATGGCTCCGTCGTCGTCGATGAATGGTGTGTGCTGGTGAGATGGGCCCGCGTTAATGCTGACCATTGGACAAGAGCGTTCCGCGCCTACCGAGATCGACGTGGGTCAAGATGTGCGGGCATTGACGTTTACAGCGAACGGAGAGTACCTTGTGAGTGGCCAAGAGCAGGAAGTTCGGGTGTGGCGAGTCAAGGACGGAAAACAAGTAGCAAGAATGGAAACGTGGTATGACGTCCACTCTCTCGCTGCGTCGGAGAACGGCAAATGGATCGCTGCAGGGACAGGTTGGGAGATACTTGTGTGGGATGCAGAGACGTACGAACAAGACCCGAAGCACCAGGCGGGTGATGTCGTCCGCGACGTCGATTTCTCGCCGGACTCGACGCGACTCGTTGCCGCAACGGACATGAAAACAGCCATCGTTTGGGACCTTGCGACTGGCAAGCAGGTGCAAACACTCCATCACCAAGATTACGTGACCGCAGCGAAATACTCGCCGCGGGGAGATCGCATCGCAACAGCCACTGATTATAGACCCGTTCGAGTCTGGGACAGCAACGATGGCCGCTTGCTTGTCGTTATCGAAGTAACGATGGCCCCGTGGTTCAACGCCGGTCTCCTCTGGTCCAACGACCACCTCTTCGTCGTATCAGACGAAAAAATCAAGGAATTCAACGCATCTACTGGCTTAATAGTCTCGGAATGGCTAGTTCCCAATACCAACGACCTCTCGTCCATCGCTCTACCAAAGCACGGGGAACTCATCGCATGTTCTACAAAGCGTGCCATCACCCTTTGGGACACGTCGACGCACAACCAGCTCGATCTCATCCAACACCATCAAGACATACGTTCGGTCGCACTCTCTCCGGACGGCCGGTTTCTCGCGTCCGGTGGAGTAGGCAACAAAATTACCATCCAGAGTTTGTCTCACATCGCCGTGGGTGCCGAATCTCGTCGTTTATGGCCCGTCTGATCTTCTCCCAAGAACATTGGTAGCTCCTTGAGGCAGTGGGCGAAAACATCAATGTCGGAGAATACCCCACGGAAGGATGCCTTGCGTACCGCTCCCAGTGTGAGTATTCTTTCGCTTTCACTCAATTGACACTAATAGTTTGTAGTCTATATTTCCTACAGAGACCAGGGTCGTTTGTGAACGTCTCGAGACGACCGGACGCGTAACGGATGCAGTCAAATGTTTCCAAGAAATGACGACTGAGTTGGGAGGGGAGACAAACCTACATGGCGATATTCTCGAGTGGGCTCGTGGTGAGTCGTTGTACATCCTGTGTAGGTATCGTCCCTTACGCAACAATCAGGCTTTAGAGAACGTTCCTTCGGCCACTTGGAGCATCTCGGAGATACGGCTACAAATGCCCAGCGATACGACGAAGCCATCTCCCTCTATACGACCGCACTGTCCCTCACTCCGCCCTCCCCACAAGACCTTCTCATCAAACGAGGCAAGGCGTACATGGAAGTTGGGTCATGGCAACAGACTCTAGATGATGCAAACCAGGTACTCCATTCCCGTCTCAACGCGGCTAATCTTGTTGACGCATATCTTCAGGTGATCAAGCTCGATCCCTCCTCCCCGTGGGGGTATGAGAGGAAACATGCGGCGTTGCACAAAGCCGGAGACTACGACGGTGCGATCAGTGCATTCCAAGAGATGCTGTCGAAGATGGAGCAGTCGCCTGACCTAGACATCCGTCATGAGTTTGTTACGGTGAAGACGATAATCTGTTGACACCATCCGATAGAACGTCGTAAGCAGTACAAAACCCCTCTGAGGGTATGAGGAAAGATTCGCCAAATCGCCAAAGCGACCACGCGACACTCGCCGCTCGAGCTCATTGACACATCCACCGGCAGGATCCATGGTAGAGACGAACGGATAACCATGTTCGAATCCTCACCAATCTGCAAGGAGCTTATATCATCAATGACGACTCAGATCGACCTGTCCCGCATCAGGGATGTGGTACAACAGTACTTCCAATACGTCGTGCTATCGCACAGATGGGAGGACAATGAACCGCTGTTCCAGGAGGTGATACAGATCGCGGTGTACGACCTGGGCGATTCCCCGACCTACGACAAGCTGCAAACCTACTGCAAGATCGCTCGGAACGCAGGTTTCCACTGGGCTTGGAGTGATACTGTCTGTATCAACCAATCAAATACGCCCGTGCTCCAAGAATCGCTGGTCGCCATGTTCCAGTGGTACCAGGGTGCGGCCTTGATGATCGTCTTCCTTCGTGGTGTCAGCTCTTCGTCACCGGCCGGTGCTCTCGCAGCAAGTGATTGGAACAAGCGCGGTTGGACACTCCAGGAGTACATTGCGGCCAAGAAGGTCCATTTCTACACGGAAGATTGGACTCTTTACCGGAATCTGCCGTTATCGAACCATAAAGAGACCTCGGAAGTAATTTCAGAGATGGAGCGAGCGACAGGGATTTCTGCAGAGCAACTGAAGGCACTTCGTCCAGGCCTATCCAACATCCGGGAAAAACTACGCCTTGCCTCGACCCGGACGACAACAAAGGTGGAAGATGTCGCGTATTCTTTGATCGGCATTTTCGAAGCCGCTAGTTTAATAGCAAACTACGGAGAAGGGGAGTCCTCGCTAGGCCGCCTTTTAGCGAATGTCCTTACCCGATCTGGAGACGTGGACATTCTCGCATGGATCGGGAAGTCCAATGGATTCAACAGCTGCCTGCCCGCCCGTATCACGGTATACAACGGACCAGCTACGTCCCACGTCCCAACGCCCATTCCGGATGCCGAGATGGAGCATCTCATCACTGCATTGCAGCCTCCCTCCTTCAACCTTGACCTAGCCCTCAGGCTATACGACCGCCTGAATGGCCTATCTACCCCTCGATTCGCAGAGAGTCGGATGACGCTCTCGTGCATTGCTTTCCGACTTCCTGCGTTTGCGGCACATCGGCGTGGTTACCGCGTTGATACTGCTCCCTTCGGGACGCTGGAAATTAGAACAAGACACAACCTCTCTCAGTGGAGGTCCTTGTACCTTGTTCACCCGTGGCTGGACGCTCTTCTGGACCACGAAGATGCGGAGGACCACGAGATGCCACTTCCTTCACCATACCCAGACGATGACGAGATCTCGGACGATGAAAGCGACGATGAGGACGAGGACGATGAGGGGGAAACCGACGACGAGGATGACGATGCCTCATTGCTCCCTGAACCCGAATCCCCATCACACGCCATTTCCGCACACATGGCTCCAGTCGACAGAGAGACAGGAGCACGACGGCTCGCTGTGCGTCTTAGACAGCCATTTGGTGCCCTCTTGTTCGCGCCAAAAGTGGAGGCTCGACGTATTGTGGGTTACCAGCGCGTCGCGACTGATGTCTTGATCTCTGTATGGTTTGGGGAGAATGTCTCGCTGACTGATATTCTCAACAACGTACGCACGTTGGATGTGTTGTAACTACGTAGCATCTCGGACCACGGTTTACATGTACGAACTATTTTTTGTGCTGCCTATCTTTCAACCTATCGGTCACTTGATGCGAGTTGGATGTCCTTGGGCACGACGTGGTATCTAATCCTCTTTGTTGATGTTCAGGCCTAGATCACGCTTGAGACACGGAGAATAGGACGGTCCTAAGTGGACATTCACTTGGGCAGGAAACGACAAACGACCATTCTATTCTCACTGGCGATGGCTCAACCGACTCCACCAGCATCTGACGTCTCTCGCCTCTGCACGACCCAAGACCCACAGTGATGGGGGGCCTAGACCGTGGTCTGTGTGCGAAGAGGAGGACGTTGGACATGCCATGCTACGAAGTAGGCTGAAACTTCACCTTTACAATGAGTCTCCGGCAGCTATCTCCCGGGAAGCCAGCTAGGATGGAAACCAAGTTGATGGGACTACATATCCATAATGAAACCGACATAACAAACCGCATCGATTCGAGCTTCGCTTCTCCCCCTGCAATCAAAGGAAATGCGGATCCCCGTGAAGAAACACAAAACACGACGTGATGGAACCTGTGGGCAGAATTCATAAGATCCGCCTAGGGTCATAGCGGAAGGGCAAAAGCCCAATTGTACTTGCAGTTCCTGGATGCTTACATCCAATCATTTGTTCGACCAATCCTCAGTTTTCTCGCTCCGAAGGGCGTAACTGTTTGTCCAATTTATGACCGCTACATACACAACCGTGGCGTAATGAGACCGAAATAACACACGCATCAAACCAAGATCAGCTTCTCTCGCCATTTCGCACGATGATATCGGACAGTCGCGCCCATCTGTGCCCTGAACACCGCACTAGGGATGAACTCTGCCAGACGATGATTGAAATAGTCCTCGAAAGTCACTCCTGTACAGACTTCGACCATACCTCACCTCTTGAGGCCGAACATTTGCAACGTCGAGGTCACCAAGTATGATGCTTGTGCCTTGTGTCTATTCCAGTCTTCCTACGCACGACCAATGATTAGGAAGCGAGACAGATACGCAGACGACCTGCTCTGACAGTTCCTCGACACGAACAATATTGTCATTTCACTGTCGTGTATGGTGGGATCCAACCGAAACCGTTTAGCGTCTTTGACGGGTTTCAGGCCGACGGCGTGCGATAGTAACTTGCCACAATATATCACTCTGTGACCTCACTGTCGTAAACTTTGCAAAGTGTTTCCAAGTGGGGACGGGGCTAGAAGACCAATATGGACGCACTGACAGTCTATCTTCCTCCTTTTCCATACACTTTCGACCTGCTTTCACAATCTCCCAGCGTACCGACGAGCATGTGTGCAGGGCGCATACCTATAACGAACGACGGTAAGCATGCGTCAGTCCAGAGGGTCAGATATGCCCGCCAAACGTACGTTATAAATATGCGTTTGTTGGGGGATGAATGTTGAACTTGGAAACTCGTCCGCATTGAGGCCGAGACTTTTGATGTGAGAAAGCGAGGTGCGATATGGCGCGGACGAGCGGAGAAGTCTGCTGAGGAAGGGCAACCCAGGCAAAAGGGGTTGGGGTAGACAGGGTCGACGGTACTTTTAGCTTGGATGGACGATGTGCCAGTCACCTGGACACAAAACCCGTGATTTGGCTTGCATCCGTTTACCGTGTCAAGGTTCGCACCTTATGGCGGAAATCAAGATCAGCTCTCTGACGAAGCCCCTCTATACCGTTCATCCTTGGGTGGATGTCTTATCCCGGACGTCGCAGCGAGGGCGATAAGTACGGCGTGTTTACATGACATGATACGCCAAGATCTCACCTCTACTTGTTCGACTAGTATGAAGGGGCGCAACTGTCTATTTATCAACGCCACACACCCGTATGTAATGAAACCAGGATAACAAACCCCATCAAGCCGAGTTCTATTCATCTGGCAATGCGTCGTTCGTGGCGTGGAAGCTTCTCCGAGTTGGTACCAAGCTGAACTACCTGGGCGATGTATTCGCACGATCTGTCTGACGATAAGGCAAGTGTACAAAGGGCAAGATGACACCCTGCCGATGGACAGGCAATCTATGCGGAGAGATAGACTGTCTTCTTCATTTTTGTGTTGCACGTGGATAAGCAAGAGTGCAGGCCAGGATGGTGATCAGATCGACGAGTCCGCGTGCCTATAGCGAGCGATAGGATGTGCGTACCAGCGTCAGGAGCTGGGTGGAAAGGTACCGAAATGAGCGTGTGTACTTATCCATATCAGTAGTGGGCGACATGTATAAGAAGCAATAGATATACGGTCCATAGGTTGTCTGTCAACCTTCAAAATCGCCCTCCCGCTGATGGCTCCGTCGTCGACGATGAATGGTGTGTACTGGTGAGATGGGCCCGCGTTAATGCTGACCATTAGACAAGAGCGTTCCGTGCCTACCGAAATCGACGTGGGTCAGCATGTATTTGTATTGACGTTTACAGCGAACGGAGAGTACCTTGCGACTGGTGACGAGAAGGGGGTTGGGGTGTGGCGAATCAAGGACGGGAAACAAGTGGAAAGAATAAAGATGCGGGACTGGGTCCTCTCTCTCGCTGCATCGAAGAATGGCAAATGGATCGCTGCAGGGACCACCAAAGAGCTGCTTGTGTGGAATGCAGAGACGTACAAGCAAGTCTCGAAGCACTGGGAGGGCGATGATGTCAACGGCGTCGATTTCTCGCCAGACTCGACGCGACTCGTCGCCGGAACGAGCAACCGCACAGCCATCGTTTGGGACCTTGCGACTAGCAAACAGGTGCAAACACTCCATCACGAACATTACGTGAAAGCAGCAAAATACTCGCCGGAGGGAGACCGTATCGTGTCGGCCACCAGCAAACTCATTCGAATCTGGGACAGCAACGACGGCCGCTTGCTCCTCGACATCGACGTAAAAGTAACCCCGGAGTTCAACACCGGTCTCCTCTGGTTCAACGACCACCTCCTTGTCTTGTCAAAAAAGAGAATCGAGGAATTCGACGCATCCACTGGCTCAACAGTCTCGGAATGGCTAGTTCCCGATACCAACGGGGACTCGTGCATCGCTCTACCAAAGCATGAGCAGTTCATCGCATTTTCTGCACAACGTACCATCACCTTTTGGGACACGTCGACGCATAGTCAACTCCCTCTCACGCTCCAACACCCTCGAGAAATACGTTCCATCGCATTCTCTCCCGACGACCTGTTTCTCGCGTCCGTTGGAGCAGCCAAGAAAATTATCATCCAGAGTTTGCCTCACATCGCTGTGGGTGCCGAATCTCGTCGTTTAGGGCGCGTCTGGTCTTCTCCCAAGAACATTGGTAGCTCCTTGAGGGAGTGGGCGAGAACAACGATATCGGAGAATACCCCATGGAAGGTTGCCTTGCGTACCGCTCCCAGTGTGAGTATCCTTTCGCTCTCACCCAATTAATACTAACAGTCCATAGTCTAGGTTTCCCAGAGAGACCATCTATTGGGTCGTCTGTGAACGTCTCGAGACGACTGGACGCGTAACGGATGCAGTCGAATGTTTCCAAGAAATGACGACCAAAGTGGGAGGGGAGATAAACCTACATGGCGAGTTTCTCGAGTGGGCTCGCCGTGAGTCGTTGCACATCCTGTGTTATGTATCGTCCCTTACGCAACAGTCAGGCTTCAGACAACGCTCTTTCGATCACTTGGAGCATCTCGGAGATACAGCCGCAAATGCCCAGCAATACGATAAGGCCATCTCTTTCTATTCGACCGCATTGTCCCTCAATCCGCCCTCCCCACAAGACGTGCTCATCAAACGAGGCAAGGCGTACACGGAAGTCGGGTCATGGCAACAGGCTCTAGACGATGCAATCCAGGTAGGGTATTTTGTCGCATGCACGTCAATCTTGTTG